>JAGDQP010012582.1:25414-49916 GCA_022664845.1 Lepisma saccharinum
TTCGTTTATGAGAAACTGGCAAAAGGAAACGGGTACTGTTTTACTGGACCGAAGCACCAGTTCACCCTTAACCCGTTCTCCTGGATCTCACACTCTGCTCCGAAAAAATAATCTCACATTCTGACTTCCTACCCTGTCCCCTCTCTTTTGGAACCAGTCGGGCGAAAATCCCCGGAACTTGGTTCGTAAGGTTCCCTTGTTAGTAAGAATTTTTAGGCTTCAAAAAAAGTAATTAGAATTATAAACAACGCTCCATTTCATAGCAGTTGCAGGAAGCTATTCCCAAAGTTAAATGTACTTACAGTTCCTTGCATTTATATATATATGAGGTTTTAAATTTTGTTAAATATAATTTGCACAGATATAAAAAGAACTCGGATTTACACCAATACGTTACTCGCAATAGATATAATTTACAGTTACTATTACATAGAACATCTCTTCTGGGTAAATCTCATTTTTATGTTGGTATAACCCTGTAGAACAAACTGCCTGCTAGCATAAGAAATGTAAGTATTCATACATAGTTTAGGAGTGCTGTTAAAAACCTTTCGTCCAAGGTAGATCCGTAGAAGACTATCTAAACAGTACAAAGATTAATTCTACATGTATATAATAAATTCCTATGTATGGTATGTTTATATAGTAATATGTCATTTTTCTTGTATGTAATATAACTGCCTTGACATTAATTCTAATTTGTATGTTAATATACATGTTGACATGTTCTATACCATATTTACAATTTTTGTAATATGTATGGTGAAAAGAACGCAATATATCATATGAAAAAATGAAAAGGACAGTCCAGTCAGACAGTCAACTTCCCCCGACGATGTTCCTGTTTACCCCCTCTCCCTTGTCTTTATACCTTGTCGCGTTACCTGCTGTTGAAAACGGCTGCACGCTCGTGGTTTTCTAATGTAAAGCTTCTGTGAAGAGAAACTCAATTCTTTTGGTCCCCTTCTGTCATGAGAAAACCCATCCACCCCGAAACAACTGTCCACCCCGGGATATTATCAGCTATCACACTTGGATTAATGAACAATGAGACAAGCCATGACTCAAGCACACTGTCAATTAGTTCAAAGATTAAAATTGGTTCATGTTAAATTATTATGCACACATGAAGGAATGCTGGAACAATACTCGATTGAGAGTATGCTTCTTTTGAGCTTCTGTGTTCAAAATTACGCTTACCTCTGATGTTAAAATTCTAAATCTTCTAACAATAAAGTTCCTCAGCAATGCTTAAATAAGAATATAACAATTTCTTCTCTACACTGCCCTAGGTATTAGTGAATAGTTCCTTCATTTGAAGTTTCGTAGTTCTCTGTTCAAAATTACACTTTTCACTGATGTTTGAATTCAATATCGTTGGCCAGCAATGAAGGTCTATCAACAATGCATATTTCAGAGTATGAAACTTCCATCTGTACTTGGGGAAGGGCGTAATCCATAGTGCTGTTACCGCTCAAGAAATTCATGTTATCATTTATTCAATCAGTACTTTTTCATTCACTCAAACGAAACTACATTTTCCACTGGTGTTTGATTCTGTATCATTTATCAAAATTGAGGTCTCTCAACAATGCATGTTTAGGAATATGAAAATTTTGTCTGTACATGTTTTTCCAAGGTATTTATTTGGTAAGCGCTTTCCTCTGACGCTTGGATTCCGTATCCCTTATCAACAATGGACGTCTCTCAACAATGTATATTTGAGAGTATGATAATTTCTTTTGTACTTTCCACTAGGTATTGGTGAAGTGTTCATTGATTCGAAGTTCTGTTGTTCTGCGTTTTAATTACGTTTTCCGCTGATGTCTTACTTGTGTATGTCTTGCTAACAATGGACGTCTCTCAGCAATGCATTTTGCAGAGTATAAACATTTCGTCTGTACCTTTCCCGAGGTATTGGTGAACGTTACGTCAAAGTTTTGTAGTTCTATCTTCAGAATTACGCTTTCTATCGATGTTTATACGGATATTTTGCCAACAATGCATTTTTTAGTATGAAAATTGTATCTCTACATTTTCTTAAATATTGGATGAGTATTAATTCATGCCACGTTTCGTAATCGTAACTCTACATTCAAAATTACACTTTCCATTGATGCTTGAATTCTATATCTTTTTTCAACAATGGAGGTTTATCAACAGTGCAGTTTTGAGAGTACAAAAATTATGTCTGTATTTTTCTCTAGGTATTGTTTCAATCTTAATTCATCCCAAATTTCGAAACTCTACATTCAAAATTACGTTTTCCATTGATGTTTGAATTCTGAATCTTTTTCCAGCAATGGAGCTCTCTCAACAATGTATTTTGGAGAGTATAAAAATAATGTTTCTACTCTTGCCTAGGTATTGGTTGTGTATTACTTGATGCGCGGTTTGGTAAGTCTACATTCAAAATTATGATTTCCATTGATGTTACCTTTTTCCAACAATGGAGTCTCCCAAAAATGTATATTTTGGGAGTATGAAAATTTCGCCTGTACCTTTCCCCAGGTATTGGTGGAATTTTCAATTGCTGTAAATTTTGTAATCCTACATTCAAAACTACGCTTTCCATTGATGTTCGAAATTGATCTTTTTGCCAACAATGGAGGCCTCGCAACAATGTACAATTGAGAATATAAAAAATCCCCCGTGTTTCCCTAACTATTGGTGGAGTGATTCTAAGTTTGAAGTTTCATAGTTCTTTAATGAAAACTACGGCTTCCATTGATGTTTGAAATTTGTACATAGCCTATATCTTCATACAACAATGGAACTCTCTCAACCGTATATATTTGGAAGTATCAACATTTCGTCTGTACTTAGTTATTAACAGAGTGTTAGTAAGTTAAAATTTTCGTTGTTCTGCGTTCAAATTTACGCTTTCCACTGATGTCTTAATTTTGTATCTTTGGCTAACAATAGAGGTCTCTGAACAATGCATTTTTGGGAGTATGAAAATTTCGTCCGTACCTTTCCCCATGTAATGGTGGAGTTCTCAATTGCTGAAAATTTGGTAATTCTACGTTGAAAATTACGTTTTCCGTTGATGTTTGAAATTTGTACATAGTAGACATGTGAGATTGCTTTGCCATCTAGCGTCAGAGATTCACATTATTTCCGTGGGAAAAGGAACCTTAATACGACTCTGGCGAGAAGTGTAGTTATGGAGTGAGGAAACATTACAACTCGCCAGTATTTCATTCCAAAGCGAAAGTGAAGCAGAACTATCTTGTTGAATGAATGATAAAAAATACATTTTTTTGTACATTTCGCATCACCATTCCAGCCCTTATCTCGGGACCTTCCAGTTGAATTGGGCAGTTCTTTTTTGTGTACATGACCTTTCTGTAGGACGTAGATTCTCCCAGCAAAATTTAAAGGTAAGTGTCGATATGATCTCATTGACGGTTTTCTTGTTAATCATGAAATTTCTAAATGGCTTTTTGAGACGTAATCAACGAATCATTTATCTTTTACTATATACTGTTCAGCGCACTTAGGTGAATGAGTAGAAGGACATTTGCCTGATGATACTGAGAAAAAACCCTGGTCAGGATGGATGTCCACTGGGGTCTTCCTGCTGTTAACGCCCATAGTATTACTAGGACCATACTGAAACTTCTTCATAAAAAAAAAGTATTTGTACCAGTAAAATATGAAACTTGGTGGCAAAGTACTTTAAAGTGTTGTGATCAATCCAACTTATTCAAAGTATTGTTCATTATTTTGTATACACTTCTGCCATATTTGAATCCATTTCTGAAATCCATTTTGGAAAGAAATTCTGTGGCTGCCGTTTCGCCCACAGCTTTACAACCAGTTTAAAGTCTACGCCATTGAAACGATCTCCGCGAAGTTTTTATTTCAAAGGGACAAACAAGCATAGATTTGAAGAAGCATAATTAGGACTGAAGGGGGAGCTGGGGTATCACAGTCCACTCCATTTTGGCAATAGTCGGTGCAGTCTTCATGGAGGTGTGAAGGCGTTCATTATCATAATGTAACGCAACACTTCAAGTGGAATATCACATCTCTTCTTGCTGATTGCTTCCTTTAGCATCTTCATTTATGCTTGGTAGCACTTGGACCACAATGAACTGCATCCAGTGCTCGAAATGGGTCAAAATAGGTAAGGGAACAGTTGCAGAAATGGGCTAAAATAGGTAAGAGTACGCTTGCACCTAGTGGCGGCAATTGCCTATTGAAAGTATAGACAATGAACTCGCATTAATAGAAAGGTAGGGGTACGCCAAATCCAAAATGAAAAAAGGGAAGAGCACGTTGTGCCCCTCGTACTCCCCACTTCGAGCACTGCATTACACAACTCCATAGACAGTCACATGACTATTGTCTTAAATGAGGACCTTCACTCGTTGCCTTTTCACATCTGTTACTGCAGTTCTGGGTCGCTCACGCTCACGCCCTTGTTTGTCAGCCACTGAAGTTTCCGTCTCTTGAAACTTCGTCATCCAGCTTTGGACATTAATGATGTTGATTGTGGCATTTCCGTACAACGCCACGGGTCTTCTGTGGATCTCTGCAGCCTGGTATCCCTCTATTTCCAGGAATTAAATCAATGCCTTCTGTTTTTTTTCTGTAATCCGTGTTGTTTACTTAGGAATTTGGAAGTAAAATATTCTCTGTATTAGTAATATAGCACAGTAAATGTCAGCGCAATTTTATGAAATGTGTTAAACATTAAAGAAGTTACGAAGGAGGAGGTATGACTTTCAGGATGACCTTTGCAATTTTATCTGTATTTTACTGGGATCTTTCACCGTACTTTTCGAATCCTAAACCAACTTTCTACCAACTGTGGCCGCTCGGTACATAAATTTATAATTCAGAACAAGAGTAGCATTTTCAACATCTAAAGTATATTGGAGAGCAAATGAGCACCTGGGGGCTGTGGGCACATGTGAACTTATTTTTGCGTATCTTCCAAAAGCCGAAGCGAAGGTGTGAACTGATAACGTAACTTCATAGAAATTATGTTTCGGAAAAAAAGAAAGAAAAAAAAAGTAGTAAGCGTGGTCACGGGCTCTCGTCCCGTGGGAGTGGTGTTGAACGGAGTAATTCTTTGCGCAATTAATCAGAAATTTTAGCTCCCGTCCTTACAAGATCAACAGATTATTTCGGACGTTAATAGCTATTCAATAAATTAAACATTATCAGATTTATTTATTCCGTTCGAATAAAAAAACAAATATACCAACAATTAATTATATTTTATTTATAAATTGCATTTTCTCTGAGAGGGGCAACAGCTACAAGCGGCTTAGCTTCCAGTTAAAAACGAGTTGCTAAATTTTTGTTTACTACCTTTGTATAGGATACAGATTATCTCAGAGAAATTTCAGGGTACGTTGATACCTTCCTTCTACTTACATTTCCATAATTCGAATATATGGTTATATTTCGGTTGGAAATTTGTAACGGTCTTGCTATGCAAAGTAGACTTACGATGCAAAACTGCCACTTTATTTGTGAACACCCTGTTGCTTACGGAAGCTGCTTCTATAATATGTCTTCTCAGGGCCTCTTATGGGATGTTTCTTGGCTTGTTGCTGCTGCTTAATCTTATTTTTATATTTAGAGTCAAAACCTTGTGCTTATAAAGTTCTAATACGATAGACTAACGTCCCCGGTAATCAAGGATTCGATAGTCTTGATACCTATAGCTCATACTTCAGAAATAAAAAGCAAGATTAATTAATATTTCTTTATTAAGGAACGTCCATGGTAATCAAGGATGCGAACCTTTCAAGGAGAATACATAAGATGATGAAGTGTCGTTTCACAGGTCATACAAGTACTTACGTGGTTTTAACAACACTTTCCACATGCAGTATTACATAATAGAATCTAGTCCAGTTAATAATGAACCAATCAGAATCAAATTCACACATCGCCTAGATGACATACGAGGCTAACTATTCACAACAAAGTATTATAGTAGTTCGCGAACATACTCTTCCAGAAGGCGTCTCGCCAGATGTTTAGTTGTACAGGATGACGTATACGAAAGCTTTATATAATGCTAAGCATTTCTGCAGGAAAATTACACATTGTTGTAGTAAAATCTTCATAGCTTCGGAACTACAAAAGATACTAACTCCAAACTTGCAACGTTTGTAGAACAGATTTATGAGTATTAATAATCATGTGCGTAGCAACCGCGCAATTTCGAGGTATGAAGGAAAAAATGTTTATTCACTCACATGATATGATACACTTCGATCGCTCACTAAATGCATTCAACATAAATCTCAAGAATAAGATCTAAAAATTGTTTGTTCCATCCATGCCTATTTACTATTTAGTGCGAAAATGAGACATATATCGTGTTGTAGGATGCTTACAGAATTCTCATGCACAAACTCTGCAGAGATACCAATATTAAAGGATCGTACATGTTATACGTATAAGAAAAACCCAACAACAAATCACAACGCAGTTGATCCGACACGAGCCGAGCTTCGACCTGATTCAGGTTGACCTGACCCAACCCTATTCGGAATTTTAGTACTGAAACACAACTTCGTATAACAGGGATTCTTGACATAAAGGAAAAGTTGAACTTCATGACCTACAGGTGGCAGTAAAAATTATGATGAAAATGTACTTTCTAATTATGTTCATTTCGCAGTATTTAGAATCATTCAAATATGGATTTAGTCTTTCCTTTAAATTTCCCAACGTTTTTTGTTGTAAACGTATAATACGCGTTTATTATATCCACCACATTCCTATGTCCTTGAAATGTCTTGCGGGCGAAAAGTGCAGTGTATGAAGACAATACCACGGTGTCTTGCGGAAAAATTGTCTTTTGGACTAAATGTCAAATGGACGAATTGTCTTTTGGGCCAAATGTCGATTGGACGAGAAATCCTTGGGACCAAATGTCGATTGCTCGAGAAGTCCCGTGGACGAAAAATCCTTTGGACCAAATGTCGAATGGACGAAATTTTCAATGGACGAAATGTCTATGGATTAAATGTCCCTGGACCAAAGGTCGTATGGACAAAATGTCTTTGGACGAAAAGTCACCCGGCCGTAACCATATAAGACACACTTTTTTTTCTACTTATAAATGAGTAATTGAAAGGAACTTATGCGCATTTTCGGTGCCATTCTTTCATTTATTTATTCTATTTACAAAATACATAAATTTAAGTGTAATTAAATATACATCTTTTTTACGTAAAAAGAAAGAAGTTCAAAATTTAGCAATTTTCGAAAAGGTCCCAAATAAAGGATATCTGTATCTTTATCAAATTACTCGTTGTAAAATTAGAAAAGGACAGAAGTTAATGTTATAGTTCAACTGAAACATTGAATGAAAGCAATATGTAACTTAAAAATTACATTGGAATGTAAACATTTTTTAAATTTAAGGATTAGATGTGTTAAAATAGTTTTAAAAAAAACATGACGTATGCAGGACAAATGATTAAAACTTTAAAACTTACAACAGGCACTTTGGGTTCTGTAGCTAATTAATACATGGAATTCCAAAATTTGTTTTATATTTCGTTCACATAATTATGCACACATACTGTCTATCTCCTATTGGGAAACCTTAGGTGTCTCTTATTATTAGAGGGCGGATTCTGCATATTTGCATTTTTTCTATTTTGATGAATATTTGATAATCTTTATGACTAAATTTAGGCTGTTTGCAATTAAATTATAGGGATTTTGTTGCGCATATAACGACATATTGTAGATGTACGTACATATTTGCTCGTTAGTGAATATACTAGCATATTTCTATAAAGTTTTATTTATGAACTTTTGTAAAACTTTTTCTCTATTTGCGGAATTAAAAACCCATTATTTAAAGCACCACGCTGTCCAAAGTTTCCATTTGATGGATGCCAAACTGACATCGCAGCTGTTGGAAAACCAGAGTATGGAATATACCGTCAAAGAAAGATGTTTATCTTTCAAAACATGTAGTATAGTGGCGACTGGGATTATATTTACATCGGCACTGAAACAAACTGTTGGTTTCACCTCACTTTATTCCCGCCTCTCAACTTTGGACTTTTCTCTTAATTGTTCTTTGCTTGACCACCTTATCTTCATTGCATGTGTTTGAGGGGAGAGGAAACAGAGGCTTGATTGGCACTGCGCTTCTTTAGAAGACTGTAGTCGAAACTGTGTTGTTGCTTGTGAAATTAGCGACAAAGAAAAGTTCTTGGTAATTTTAGTTCCCATCGGAACTATTAATACAGCTTGTCAGCTTGAGATCGTTTCGTATTCCAGTATCACTCTCGTTACTTGAGAGATCAACGTACTATGTTTTACTCTCCGAATGAGCGCATTTCGCAGAAATATTGTGGATTAGTGGTTGTGTGTTAATTTTATTTATTAATACAAAGATCAAAATTTATTGGCAAACAGATGACTATGCGACGAAGATTTGGCTTAATAGCCTTTCTGCACCTTTGACTCAGTCCGGTATAGGAGAGGAGATTGAAATAGCGAAACAGAGTCGGCCAGGGCATAGGTTTGAAGATGTCATTTTGGCATCTGCCTGGTCTGACTGAAAGAACACCTCCTTGGAAAAATTCTAGTCAGGATGGTCTACCTCCGGATTTGAACCCGGGACTTCCGAATGCAAAAGCAACACTCGACGTACAGCTACGGCTGCTCGATGTTGGATTTTCTAAGATGTTAACAATCTCTCACGACTCCTCCAATCTTACATGTACTGTACTTACTGTACAGAAACAGCTAAAGGTAGGATGAAAAATTCTAAATAATCTTTATACGAAAAGGACGGCAATCGGAAACGAGATGCTGCAGGTATCTGTTTTACTGAGAGAATTGAGCATATTCCAAAAAAAATGTTTGGTGAGAGACTTTAGTATATTCCAAAAATGAACAAATTAAGTTTTCCCAGTTTTTTTTCTCAGTCACACTAGACAAATGCCAGGATGGTACCTACGAACTAGACTCTGGCCGACTAGCTTCTAACATACTCTCCTCTACCCTATTTTGGCCTGAGCCTAAGATGCAAAAATGCCATAAGTAAATTTAAAATTTTATTCCAAACATGAGAACAGCGCTGTCGATTTGGTGCAATGATAAATATTTTTGTCGTTTAAAATGCCTATTTTATATGGCTTAATATACAAACTTGTTGTTTAATGCGTTTAATTGTAGCGCGCGATGTACTCAGGTAAGGTGAGGAATGTGGGAAGCAATCAATCCTGGCCTTAAGAAAGGTACAATTCTATCATCTGTTGAGACAACGCGCAACCAAGGAAAGCATCATCGAGGATGGTCGACTTGAGCATAGTTCGTGCTCACTCAACCTCCACATTGTTGCCTAGTTGTTAGACACTCGTGCTGACTGCGTCCCTACGTAGCAGAGCTGAAACGGGTCACCGGATCTATCGGGTCATTTGGGTCAAGTTTTGGACCGCGTCACCGGGTATAGGTTTGGGACCCAGCCTGACCCAATTTATACCCGGTAACCAGGAGGACAAAGCAGGATTTTTAATTATTACCTTGCGTTTGAACCAGGGATTCAGGCAGGATTTTCAGTTTGGGGGTGTAAAGTCGAAATTGGGAAGGTGTAAGTGAAGTTTTGCAGGGTTGGTCAGGATCTAATTTACCTGGTGGGACTGATGAAAACCCCCGGATAAACCTCAGTCGGGATGGCCAACCGCTGGGATCCATCCCAGGACCTCCTGAATGCTAAGGCAATGTTCTACCTCTGAGCCACTGCCGCTCAGTGAGATTTATATATGTCCTTGGTACGCCTGGGACCTTGGAAAGTAAAGGCGGTCGACCCCACCTCACTTCGGGTCGTAGGTCAGAAATATGTGGAGTGCTACCTCCAATCCCCGTGCCGTTCTCGGCGCGTACGCATTGCATAGGGATACGTTTTATCTTATCTAAATTATTTTTATTATTATTTCAAGGAGAAAGTTGTTTGATCCCTTTATTTGTAATCCTGCGCCCGCTACTGCGGTAAGTAAGAACCTATCGACAATCAAACTTTTTGCGTTGATTTCATTTCATTTAGTATACTTGTTTGCACTTGTGAGAACAATAATGAATGAAAAAGAAATAACCTAGATTCACGAAGCCTCGAAAGAAGAGGTGTCTTGAGATCTTTAGAACTTCAACTGGGCTGAAACATGTTGAGCTAGGGAAAAATGTAGTAAAATTCCTAAAATTAAAATGCATACATCTGACAGTTTTTTTTATGCTGCGTACTTTCTCTGCATACAAAAATATCCTTACCGAGTGAAAGAAAGTTGATAGTGAACATATCAAAATTGTGTATAGTCTGTAGAAAAATGAGTAGTTTACATCATCTTTACGTCTTTTTTTGAAATATTTACTCCCTTTTAGTGCATACTTAAGAGAATATTTTTGTCATTTTTACAGAATATTTTCGTGCATATTTTAGATGTTTTTCGTGCATATCGATCTGCCCTGTACTTATCAGGGTTCACCATACTTTAGATTAACATTGTTCTCTCAGCTGACAAGAAAGTCATATGGTATTCAAATTTAAGACTAAAATATTCTAGGCGTTATCATCTTTACTATACAGGAAACAATCATTCTATTCAAACTTTAATTCCCAGTTCATTTCCCCTTTAATTACAACCAATATAAAAACTGAAGACTGCACAAACAACAAAATGTACTTACCACAAACTAATTAACGGCGCACTGGCTCCATACAAACAACCAATGCCACATGATCACATGCAGTAATTCTCCGTTGTTCTTGCCACACAGCGTCACATGACTATGTAAACGAAGAGGTATCTCTAATTAGGCGCCTATCTCTTATTTGGTGACTTTGCCTTATATGATGAGCAGACAAGAAGTACTTCATAGTGCTGTATGTAATATCATGGTCCTGCCAAATTGGTTATTATGATATATAAAAAATGCATTTGTTTATATTATGTTTGTTACACAAATCTTACTGTGCAATTTTGTACGGCGTTAGTGTGTTTGAAACAGGTGTTGATTTTGCTCGTCTTTTTTGCCCAGGATATCAGTGTGTTTAGAGATTTTTGGCTAAAGGAGAAGTTCACAAGAATGTTAGCGAATGACTTCGTCCTGTATCAGAGAACAAGTACAAGGCATATTATGCATTTTGTAAAGTCTTCTGTTGTTGCACATAGTGGTTTTGGTGCTTAAAGAACACGAGAAAAGGAAGAAACGTCAAGAATTGGCCCATACTTTTTTTTATCAGAGATCACACTCCAGTTCAAAAAAGTTAAGGATGGATCTTCTACAGCACAGGACGTAAGAGAGGAGGAAGATGACACTGGAAAGGATATATATATCAATATCAAAATAAACTTTCAGTGAAAGTAATAACTCCCAACCTTTCCTGGATAAATTTGTTTGTACAGATAATGTTATAAGGGTAGAAATCCTGTGGACATTAGTAACAGTTATATGTCACTCTTGTGGAAGAGACTGTAGTCGAGAGACTGAACTCTTTTCTTCAATGTTTCCAGATGGTGTAATTGCAAGTAAACTTCAAATGCACAAACACAAATTAGCATACAACATAGCTTACGGGCTGGGCCCCTACTTTCAGAATCAGCTAGTGAAACAGTTAAATTCATTTGACTACTTCTGCTTGTCAATAGATGAAAGTTTAAATAAGGTATCCCAAAAGGGACAAATGGAAATTATTGTTCGGTGAGGTATCCAGTAAAGTAAGCACCAGGTATTCAACTTCTGTTTTTCTTGAACGATCAAGTGTCAGTGATTAGCATAATACATTTAGCAATGCAGTGTCTGAATTAGTCCTCCCACTTAGGAATATTTATCAGATAGCAATAGATGGACCAAATATAAACATTAGGTTCCTTAAAATTTTTAAACGAATTTATGGCAGGCAATGATGCAGTTTCGGATGCGACGTTGCTTGAAATTGAAACATGCTCTCTTCATTCTGTCATAATTGCTACAAATTAGCACAAAGTATCTGAATGTAATTTGAATGTTTTTCTAAGGGCATTGTATTATCTTTTCAAATATTTGCTTCAAGAAAAGCCTAGTATAATAAATATAACAGGTTACAGTATTTCCGTTAAAGATGTGCTTCATTAGATGGGTGGAGAATACAGAGGTAATTGAAAAAGTACTGCAGATGGTACCTGAAAAAGATACGCTAAAGCAGTTCAGGCAGATCCCCTCAGACAGTAATAATTATCCGACTGTAAAGACATTTTGATTGATAAGTTACTCGAAGCAAAGCTATCATTTTTGCAATCCGTTTCTGTGGATTCAGAAAAATTTCTGACTGAATTTCAATCAGACAAACCTTTATCAACCTTTCTTTACTCCGAAATGTATACAATGATCGTAAATATTGGAAAAAGGTTTTTAAAGAAATAAGTAACACCCAACCTTTCTTTACTCCGAAATGTATACAATGATCGTAAATATTGGAAAAAGGTTTTTAAAGAAATAAGTAACACCCAAGGTAAAAATTGCAAGTCAATTGTCTGCTGTAGGAAGAGATAGATATATAAGTAAGTAAGTAAGTAACCAACCAACCTACCAACCAACCACTCACTCACTCACTCACTGGATACTTTTCTGATTAGTATTTTTTTAAGTATTATTCTGCATTGAAGAAACTGGCTTGTGGATTCTTAACTGTATTTCACGGTAATGCTGCAGTTGCAGCGGCTTTTCATGTTAGGTTAAAAATTTGCAACAAGATTCACTCATAGCCCATCGTTGTGTATCTGCGGTTGATGGTGTCAAAAATGTGTTCATCACTAGTAGCATGATTTCGTAAGTTAAAATGTCTTCTTCACGGCGAAAGGAAGCATTAAATCAAAGGAAGAAGCAATAATAATAAGAAAAAGATTAAGAGTGTAATACTTGAAATCAAGAACTTAAAAGAAAAGGAAAGAGCACTTTTACAAGATGCAGAAATAGAAGCACATATGCTTGAGGCGAAAATTGATGCTGCTGAAAAGAAGCTTAGGCGGTGTTAAAAAACGTGTTCGTGTAAATAGTGTATAATTTAAATGTATGTAAATAAGAGTGAACTAGTGGGGACATTTTTGTGATTTTCTACAATTAAGAAATATGGTGGCTACCAACATTGCTTGACTTTTGAATTCATAAGATGAAATATTTTTCGGAGAGAGTATACAACTACTATAAATTAAGAGATTTTATGTTATATCCTTCAAAATTTTCACGCTAATGATAGGGAGAAATGAAAAAAAAAAGTGGGGGATTACCAGTTTTAGGCTGTATAGGTCCTAGAAAAGTCCCCGAATGTGGTTTTGGCTTTCTGGTAGACACCCTGATATTGCAGCATATCTATTACAGATATAAACTTCATACAACCTGAAACTTGCTTAGCAGGGATCCATTCATTTTACCCATTTCCTACATCCAAAGAACAGAAAGAATTTTCCGAATTGTTTTTTTTTTTTTTTTTTTCATAAATTTCGAGGTTTCAGCTCCGTCGCCTTCGTTTTTTCTTTGTATTGTAGGTCAATTTGCACCAATATGGAAGCACAGAACTCGTTCAACAACATGCAGTTTATCTGATGTCTCTAAGTGCAGTGCTGTACACATTTCTTTCATATAGTGAAAAATGTAATATTTCACTTTTGAAATGCTTGGTGCCTTAGGATTTATTACCGATATGGGCTTTGTTTTTTAAAGGTAGCAAAGTAAAAGTAGAAATGAAAATGGGTATTGTATGAATATCATCATATACACGAAAGCAGTATTAAGTTTGTGAAAAGAGCAAAAAGTGAAACAAAAACTAGTCTATTTCATGAGATCTGAGAGTAACAACAAACTGCACGCCACCCCGAATGTCTGATTTGCTGCGTGCCTTGCAGTTTGAGAAAGATAAAATAGTTCTCATGAATATCCTCTAAAAGTCAATGTAAGATTATTAGTTATTTACTGTAATGTTAATTTATAATAAGCAGATAAAAGTGTTTACCTAGGACGAATCTTGGTATTTGAAACCGTGAATTCTATTGCCATTAAAAATAATGCCTTTCTGCCACATTGGTCTCCTCCTTCCCTTTCAGTCCCTTTGACCCACTCTTACTGTCAACAGCAGATGAAACCTGGTGTCCCTGGAGAAGCAGCGGTCACATTCCAGTCCCGAGAACATATTCTTTCCTCTTTGTGTGAGTTCGACAGAGGCAAAGTGCAGAAGAAGCGAGGAGACAAAATTTTTAATGTCTTCAGAGTTACTAATAATACGTGGCTAAAACACGTGCTGTATGGAGGGCGGAAATATCTCTGCCTACATAAGCCAACCCGGTTGCAGATAGGGCGGATGAATACTCTTTCTAGTGCTACGGTTGTTTATCTTTACTTTCACGTCTTGTGAAATAGACTTTAGAACGGGAAGGCTGCAAAATTAGTTGAAATCGTGATAACTTAAACGAAAATAAGAGTACGAGTTTATATTCTACTTAAAAAGTGTGATTGAAATGCAAACATAGAAATAAAAAGGAATAAAGAAGAGCTTCATAAGAATGAGAAAACATATGAGCTTACAACAATTATGAAAAATAATCTGTGTAAATACGATACTTGAAGAAACATGCAGTAGCGTATAAAACGTTGTGAATATTAAATTATGGTCAACAGTACTGTGAAAGTTCATTGAAAAGTCTTGTAAATTCTTGTATCCCCTGTACTACCTAAATTATGAGGACATATATAAGAGTAATAATATATATGTTAAGTAACTGGAACGGTGGCAAAATATACAAGCCATAAATAGTTGAAAGATATGCGTTGGAAAAGGTTGTAGTTGGGGAAGGGAAACAAGTCATAACACAAGGAAGGGATACAACACGATTCAACGAGAACGTAAGTAACTATAGGGAGTAAGAGGCATTAATTTTGCAAGGTTGTACATCTCATATTTTTTTTATTACCGAATGTAAGAATTTAGTAGATAAAGAAGTTATAAATAATAAATAAAAAATCTTAAGTGTATGAGAATCGTAACTGATTATGGAAAACTAAATGTAGCTATTTCCTTAGCCGTTGGTGTGCAACTAATTTTCTAGTTTTAAGTAAAATCATGATATATTTCGCGAGTCTGTGCGCTAGCATTGTCAGACGATGGGAAAATTAAAAGGATTACGGGAAGGTAAGGTTGAGAATGCTGAACTGAACCCTAAAGGTGTCAAGAAGATCACGTTGCCAGACAGTTACACACGTCACTTCCGTGCTCGCATTTGTATGAAGATGGAACAAATGAATAAACAGGGTTGCCACGCGTCGGGAATTTCGGGAATAGCGGGAATTATGCTTGAATTTTTTAAGCCCTTGAAGAAACCTGGAAAAGTGCTTGAATTTATTCATGCGTCCTTGAATTTTTTTTTTTTTTTAAAGATTGAACGTAATTATCAGTTCTTAAACGTTAAAGCTACAAACGTCACTCGAACGATCTTTCTACGTGGGTGTCAATTTATCACTATTCACTCAGGTATTCACTTGTCTCCCATAATTCTCTGTACCTGCACACACGTCACTCCACTTCCGGTATAGGAATTTATTAGTGTACTGAGACCATCGTGTTTCGGATATCAAGAAATCCAAGAAATCAACGAGCTTCATGAAGGTAAGAATGTTTTTCTTCTGCTTATGTTCCTAGCAATTAAGATTTCGTATTGTTTTGGTTTGAGTTAGGATTTGGTGCGATTCATTCAAACAATATCTCTGTTTTAAATTTGATGAGAGTTCATGCTGTTGGTATCAGGGTGTGTTTTTTTTTTTTTTTTTTTTTTTAAACAGAATATATTATTTATTTATTCTGTTGCGAGTTTCCAATCTATACTTTTGGTATCAAAAATAAAAGGAAGGCAGGAACTTATTAAATGTGAATGCAATGTGCCTACCGCATGGGGAAATGGTTCCGTGGACGAACTTATAAATTTTTCTGCAGTGCCCTTTGAATATAAAACGAGTGTGTTAATATTAATGTTAATATTACTTATTTTGAAAGCTTTTCAGAAGTACATAATGTTGGTGTAGGGTGTCTATCGAAGTAAGGTGGATTTGAGATTTACACAGAAAAAATGTCAAGGGCGTACAGTGGTGGAAATTGGTATAAAGGCAGAGAGAAAGTTTGAAAGAGAGGAAACCAGGGGTGTTGAGGATGGAGAAAGACGATATATTTAAAAAGTAACATTCGATACGCTTCAAAGGCAAAGGTATATCTTGGTCGTATATGCCAGTGACATGTGTATTTGACAGAACAAGCAAAATGAGGCCGTGGTGGGTTGGAAATTGGTATAAAGGCACCCAAGGTTCTTCATTGCCTGTCGCCCTCTATACGTCCAACACTATGCCTGATGTTTCATCGTGAACAAACTGACACAGTGTGATAAGAAATTCGCGTGAGTGAACGTCAGTGTCTGTTGTGTGGATCATGCCTCGTGGAAAAGTGTTGTCGAGTGAAGAACGAGCACGTGTCTGTGCGTACAAGGAAACGGTCCTGGCGAATCGGCAAATTGCAAAACGGTTAAATCGGTCAAGTTATGTTGTTGATAATTTCGTTCGGTTGGGTACCCAATACGGGAAGAATGGTAGAACGAGAAAACTGTCGGAGGCTGCGAAACGGTTAATTGTTCGCCAGGCCAAGGCCGGGAACATGTCCTCGTCCCAAATTGTTGCTTCATGCAGGTTACCTGTTACGTCCAGAAGGGTGCGGCAAATTTTGAACCAAGATCCGAATCTTGTTTTCAAGAAGCGGAAGCGGAAGCGGAAACCAGCCCTTAGTGCAACTCACAAGCTGGAACGATTGCGATTTGCGGAGAACCATATGTCTTGGACATCCGAATGGAATCACGTTGTGTTTAGTGATGAGAAAAAGTTCAATTTGGATGGTCCAGATGGATTTCAATATTATTGGCATGACCTCAGGCAAGAGGAGCAAGTGCAAATTGAGCAAGAATTTTGGTGGCGGCAGTGTTATGATTTGGACAGCGTTTTGTGTTCAAGGTAAATCCAACATTGCGTGGATCAACACCAGAATGAATTCAGCTGCATACACCGAGATGTTGGAAATAGAATTGCTGCGGATGTTTGAGTCGTTGGACGATCAGAACCTGATTTTCCAACAAGACAACGCTGCTATCCACACTGCTTCAGCAACGCGACAGTGGTTTCAAGACAAAGGGATCACAGTTATGAACTGACCAGCGGGAAGCCCTGATCTTAATCCGATCAAAAACCTATGGGGGCATCCTTGCACGCAATGTTTATCGCAATGGAAGGCAATTTGGGACGGTTACTGAGTTGAAAAATGCGATATGGGATGAGTGTGCAGCGATTCCACCACAACAACTCATAGATCTCACACACACAATGCCGAGGCGAATATTCCAACTTATTCAGAACAAAGGAGGTTCAATCGACTACTGAACACTTCTTTACCATTCTTACCTACCACTGGGTCAGTGCTGTTTGTGACAGACAGTGGGTGCCTTTATACTCATTTCCACCCGAAAATGGATTCATTTGTCTTTGTCTGTAAAATACATGTGTCACGGACCAACAAGAATAGCATATGTTTTGATTTTGTATTGTATACGATGTTACTTTCTCAATATATCTTCTATAGCCATCTTGAGCACCCCTGGCTTCTTCTTTTTCACAATGTTGCCATACCTTTATACCAATTTCCACCACTGTAGATAACTGGTCCACCATTCTCACCCACAGCGTCCTAGAACCTTCATCACAGCTTCATTCCAAATTAGCGTAATAGTCTAGAACAGGGGCGTACTAGAAAAGCTTTTCATATTGAGATTGTCCTTGTCCACCATACATTATGAATTCTTATTTTCCTTCCGTATACTAGAGGTGTTACTAGACACATTCCTCACATCATAGTTCATTTAGCCATTTTTAAAGGAGATTAACTTTTACCGTAAAAGCAGAACATTTCGTAATCAATGGAAATTAACCAATATGAGCCGTTTCAAGCAAACATCTTGCTCTTTAAAGGTGCAGGTCACATCGGTCACAAGGAGTAGGTGGAAATGACATTACGTTAACAGAAAACTGTACATAGAAGTCAAATTAAAATATATATCAAAAAACACATATATATATATATATATTAATTTTTATATATATATATATATATATATATATATATATATATATAAAACTTAAAGCGTTGGCTATAAAAATAAAGCGAATTTTTCTGCTTCTGTGATAGATTATGTTTGTTACATTAAGGCAAACGCATCAGTAATGGACAATTTAAGGACGCTTTTCACCGTTATAATTTTTAACTCAAATACAGATTAAATGTATTGATCAAATGAGAATGTTACACGTTCTCCATGCTTTTTTTTTTTTGTAGTGATTTCTACCCATTACTTTCATCAACATACAATATTTGAGAGGAAATCACGTTTTTTGTCTGACATTGTTTTTGTACCAGTGATGGACACGGAAAACCCTAGATGTTCCAGTAATGGATACTGTATAATCCAAAACAATTTAAATAATCATTTCTGTTGTTTCGAATATAAGTAGTAAACACGATTATATGTTTCATGCTGTTCTTCGATTATCTGATTGTTTAATGGAATTCCACTGAGTGATCAATAAATGGAATTCCACTGAGTGATCAATACGAAGGTCCTGGGTTTCTTTTCCGTACCGTATCTCGGCCTGAGCAATAGATTCCTTGTGGACATACAAATGCAAATTTTAACTTACCATGAATTGTGTCCAATATTAAAACAAAATCATTTCATTAAATGAGAAGTAAATTCCTGACAAACTTATGGTCATGAGAAGTAAATAACCTTCCGCAAGTTGAAATAAAACAACTAAGAGAACTATGATTTCGCCCTTGGAGTTGCGGAGAGTTTAGCACGCTCATTTTCTGCGCGCATGTTCATTAGTTCAGTTTCCCCTGACTGCTGTGGAACGGAGTGGTTCAGAGCCCACTTTATTGAAACTGTAAGTCTCGTCCTTAGAAGCTCATGAGCTCTCTTGGGACGTTAATAACAACTCAGTCAATCAAGGATTTTGATTTCAACTCAGTAATGAATAGTGAGTGTCTATAACTGGACAAAAACTGACTTTGTCGTACCGGTTATAATTGGTTTGATCGTTTAAATAATCGAAACCGAGACATTTCGTAATGGATAATAGTGCACAACAACAAAAGTGATCGTTATTGAAATTTCATGAATAAGCAACGAAAGCTCTCGCCTTAATGCTTAACAGAATGCATGGAAGAGTAGGTGCAGCCATGGAGTTAACTTCAGGATCATTTCAGAAATATCAGATGAAACCAGTGACGAGCGAATAATATTCAGTGGCATCAGAACATACCATATTAAATTTTCCCATGCAGGTTAAATGATTATCGCCCTTTAGAAAATCGTATTTTACAACCTTTCTCTTCAAGTGTCCATTACTGGTGCATTTACCTTACCTTATGTTTATGCCGCATGAAAGCACAGTGGTTCATGGGAGTAACATGCCCCTTCTAAATATTTTACATTGATTTGGTCATCATATTCTTCCTTTCTCTCCGGTAAATTTTGAATGCTTACAACTGTAATTTGTGATCTATTAAAAGTAAAATTCAAGCGTGAAATAATTCTTTGAAGAAAATAAAACAGTTACCGGTATCAATTGTATTTTTTTTATACATGAATGTGTCAACATCCTTAATAGCCCAGTAAATAGAGGTTTGATGTCGTAACAAATTATTGGAAAGCTGAATTTTGGCAGGTGTGTAGGACATATGGTAGGGATCACAAAACAACAAAGTCCCGACCTCTCTCCCGCTTGCTTCCCCCCCCCCCTCAAACATTGCAATGACAGTACTTCATTCAAACGCTTGCAGCGTCCAAACCAATAAGGTTATTGACTTGATTCTTTTTTTTTTCTTCCTTAGACAATTATCTAAAAATAATGTTCAGTGCATATTTTATGTTTGTCGTATAGTTTTGTCACAAACGTAAAAAAAAGTAACAAAATAGACATAAATTTATAATGAAAGGAAATATAAATTATTGCTAACTTTTTATCTTTATGTTATTTGCATAATTTCTTCGAATTAACTTACAGATAACATAAAAACCTTTAAAATGATGTATAACAGTATATACTTTTAATGAATGATGAGCCGAAAAATCAACAATTGTAAGCACTGACAACGGCGCGCGGGTTAGTGTGTGGCTGGCGGGCGGGAATTGTTGGCGGTCACTCAGTATTACTCATGTTTCAACGTGTTTGTGTATGTTTGCATCTGAGAAGGGAATATTATACCCGTCAGTATGCAGTTGGTCGGCGATTCGTATTAACGGTCATTGTGTCTAGAGCGTATTTACAGTTGTTGTGTCGATCTTGTGAATGATTGAATAGGTGGCAAGTGAAAATGATGAAGTTAGTATCTGATCGCGATGTAAGTATTGACGGATTGTATTACTAATTTTTTTTATTTCAGTATATTTAATAATGATTGAATTTACCAGAATATGTATTTTTTGTAAAAAAGAACTTGAAGATAGTGCAGTGACTGTAACTAAAGGATTACAAACTATCATAAGAACCAGTATTGAAAGGAAGGATAGTATCTAGCATTACGTAATGTAAATATTATAAAAGTTCATAATGAATGCAGGAAACAGTGTACTAGGCCCAGCAATATTAAATCCGCTATACAGTCTCTACAGCAGGCTACTACGTCACAGCATTGTTTAAGGGAATTAGAAAATAAATTTAATTTTAAGCGTGATTGTGTGTTATGTGGGGAAAAAGTTGATTATGACCCGAAATACCCGCTAAAATATCGTAGGCAAATACATCACGTAATGACCTTAGAATTCAAACAAACCATACTTAGGGCTTGTGATAATAGGGACGATGAATGGAGTGGTAAAGTTAAGGCTAGACTGTTAGATGTTATTGATTTAGTCGCCGCTGAAGCGCGCTATCATGGTGATTGTTATAAAGAGTTTTGTAAAGTTAAGGCAAGTGGAAAAAATGTAGGGCGACCACAATCAGCTGATTCTTTAGAACAATTCAATTTACTGTGTAATTATCTTGAAAACAACAATGAATGCCAGTTTTCAATAAAAGAGGTGCAAGACATTGTCATTGACATAAGTGGCGCTGATATTAATTACACAGATCATTATCTAAAATCTAAATTGTGTGATTATTTTCAAGATCGGTTGGTAGTGCACAGTGTATCGGGAAGAAAAAGTGTTTTATGTATGTCACATACTAGTCATATCGTTCTTGACTTATGTTATAAAAATAGAGAAAGAACTGACGAAGAAGAACGTAAAAGGATAGTACGAACAGCCACACAAATTGTCAGGGAAGACATCCAGAAAATGAAGTATGATTGTGAACAATATCCAAATGAAGAGGATATTAGATCTGGTTCCGATCATTTAATTCCGGAAACCTTAAAACTATTCACTTCTACAGTATCGAAAAAAAGATCTGAAAACGAGAACCCTGACATTCGTAGAAAACGTGCTGTTATCAACCATGCAGTAATTTCTGCTGTAAGGCCCAAGTCATTCTTGTCTCCAATACAGACTTGTTTGTCCCTGTATTTGAATAGGCTTTACGGATCGAAACACCTGATCGAACTACTGTCTGCATTAGGAGTTTGTTCCTCATATTACGAAAGTGATAGATACTTAATATCCTTAATTAGTGCAGGTCCCGCAGTTATACAATGTGACGCCTTTACGCAGTTTGTATTTGATAATGCTGATGTGAACGTGAGGACTTTGGATAGTTTTAATACATTCCACGCTATGGCAGGAATAGCATGTATAACTCCATCTGCAAATATCTCTGTAACAACCGAAGTGCCTAGGTTAGTAGACGGATCGTTCCATGTTTTAGGGGGAATACGGAAACTTTCATATGTAAAACGGAAACAGAGTGGGCTAAAAAATATTATAATAGATGATTTGACTGATATCCTTAAGAAAAACCAGTGTAAACACATCATCTATCATCCATCCATTAAATCTCTTATGGATTAGTGGAGTTAACTCCCAACCAGGTTGGAACGGCTTTATGCAAGTATCAACAAGCAACGAAGCAAGTTTCGAAACGACTTATGTTATGGCAATTCCATTTATTGACATTGACCCAAACAATCCATCATCCGTGTACACAGCTTTGTGTTTTGCTTCCGCGCAATGTAGAAAAATTAATCAAACATGCATTGTAACCTTCGATCAACCCCTTTTTCTAAGGCAATGGAAATGGTATCTGGTGCTGAAGACCCATCTGATTTATCAAAAATTATTGTAAGGTTGGGAGTTTTTAATTTACTAATGTCGTACCTAGGATGTATTGGTCGAATCATGGAAGAAAGTGGAATAGAGTCACTATGGGAGACTGTCTATGGAAAGTCTACAGTAAAACATATGTTGAGTGGTCATGCTTTTGCTAGAGCGGTTAGGGCATACATCTTAACAGGTGCTGCTATCGTTGAGAAAATGACGGAAGAAATACACGATGAAATATTTTCTCATGATATACAGCAAATATATGACAAACTTACAAACAATGAAATATCTCAGGCAACTGCGAGTGCCTAGGAAGCGGTTCAATTGTCTATCATAAACTTGACAAACCACGTTAACAGCATGAAGTCTGTGAGCAGAACATCAAAATTGTGGCTCAATTTACTAGAACTAATTGACTTAATGTTAAAGTTTATTTTAGCAGAAAGAACGGGAAACGGATTTGCATTTAGAGACAACCGTAGATATGCTTCCCTATTTTCATGCGGCAGGTCATTTCCCTTATGCTAAGTCTGCCCATTTGTATGCCCAACAAATGCGTAACTTGAAATGTAAACTTTCTAAAAAAGAGTACGAGTTATTTACGACAAAAGGGTTTTTTACTGTTAGAAGGAGTGACAAGTTTTGGTCTGGAGTTTGGACTGACATGTGTATTGAGCAATCATTAATGAAGTCTATGAAATCAACAGGAGGTCTTACCCACGGAAGAGGGATTACTGAGAGTACTTTGAGTAAGTAGGTGCTGGGAACTCCAGCATTTTTTGTAATCAGTGAGGCCTTTCGAAAGTTCATTGGACTGGATTATCATACGCATGAGCAACATGTGGAGTTGAGGGAAAGCCGTCAAGCTAGAGACAAACGAACGTGACTTGTCTAAATTTAGGGATTGGATAAGCCAGCACAGTCCTTTTGCTTGTACACAAGAAGTATTCAGCCTGTCTACGTGTTTGGTGTCCGATTCTACTGTTAACTGTGACAGAGCATATGAAGTCGGAATGGCAGCAATGGAAAAGATGACAGGGAAATCTTTTGATGATATCAAGCTTCACAGAAAAGACATGGTTAAGACACAGGCAAATTATAAGGCTATCAAAGTAAGGTCTCAAGACGTTGTCATTAATACACAGCAAATATTTAATAGGATTATATGCATTTTTGACATCCATATGAAACTTAAATCATATTTCAAGTTTGAATTGGCATCACACCCACCATCATTGTTTGAGGAGAATTCCTTACCGAAAGGCACGAAAGCATCATTGATGAAAGCATTTGAAGCTGGAATTGTTGAAAAAAGATTCGAAACCAATGACACTGCTTTTGTGATAGATGGCGGATATCTATTACATGCAGTTGTTTGGGGAAAAAACAGTACTTTCAAGGAAATAGTAGCAAATTATATAAGTTGTATAATCCGAAGATATGGAAAGAACGTGACAGTAGTATTCGACGGGTATCCCACCTCACCAACCACGAAACAACAAGAGCAACTTAGGAGAGCATCTAAAATTTCGTCACATACAATTTTATGTGATGAAAATAATGTTTGCACAACACCGCAAGCGACGTTTTTGGCAAATTCACAAAATAAAAAAAGGTTGATCGAGGCTTTCAAAACAATGTGTATTGCCGCTGATATAAATCCTGTCTCAGCAGAAGACGCTGATACTCTCATTATCGAGCAAGCAATAAAATATTTACAAAATAATGATATAACTGTTGTAGTAGGTACTGATACTGATCTGTTGGTACTACTTGTGGCACTAGCTCCTGAGACTGACGGGAAACTATTTTTCTGGAAACCTTTGCCTTTAGAATCAGTGGGTACAGTTTATTCTGTTGATTTGCTTGTTCAAAAGTACTCTGATCAGCGGACTCATCTCTTATTTGCCCATTCTATCACAGGATGCGACACGACTTCTGCATTTTACGGGATAAGAATAATGAAGGAAGTCAATCTAATAAGAGCATCATCCGGCGCGAGGTCCCAAGCTGACTGGTTTATTAAACCCAATATGTCAAAAGGAGTTCTTTCAGAAAACGGAGAACGTTTCATTTTGAGCATGTACAATTTATCACAATATAACAATCTTGATGAAGCAAGGTACTTTAAATTCCAGAGGCTAAATGCAAAATTATCATTGAAATCTAATTTTGACTTGGCCAAGCTTCCA
>JAGDQP010012583.1:0-24773 GCA_022664845.1 Lepisma saccharinum
CACCGTAACTAAATATATAATTTCTGTATAGTCGTGTTGTAACTCACGGTTACAAAGAAAAAGTCGAAGTGCAATATCTCCAACTAGTAAAAGTAAGGATGCTTGGGATAGGATGTTTTATTTTCCCCACAAATAAATCTGCAAAGCTCAAGTTTCCAACACATACCTTAGTTTATATTGTAAGCTAAGTAGTTTGCCAACTACCGTCAATTAAAATATGTTCATTACTTTTGATGCTCGCTGTAGAATAAGAGGTAGCAGCGGACGTCAGAATGGTGTAAGAGGCTGGTAACACTTCCGAGGCAAGAACAACACACATTGGAAGTAGAAATATGTAATTGAAAACAAAGAATTCCAAGACAACATCGTAAGAGAGCGTGTAAAGAAGATTTAAAGGCAACAGGGCTAAACTTGAATAATTAAATTAAAGTCACGTTGAATCGTAGTAGGAAACAGAGAGAGAAAGGAGATCCCCCCCCCCTGTATATGCAAACTATGCTAAAGATAATTAATGGATTCTCCCACAAGTAATGATTTTCAAAAGCATCTACTGGAGTTTTGGCGGGCCTAGTAGATGCCTTCACTATAGTCCATTCAGCGTAAGACTTTCAATGGTTCTGAACCAAGAAACCATTAGAATGTACCATAGTGTATCGATATGCTATAGGCCCTCATCGCCTAAGGTCTCATTACATCGGGATAAAAAAAATCTAATTCCTTTGAGATTTCTTCCGGCGGGTTTTGTTCCAAGGCGACGACTCCCTTCCCGCCCTTGCCCTCGATGCAATGCCAACGACCTAGTATGGGAGATTCAATGTCAAAGACAGATTTTCTGTGGAGTTATGTTTAAATATTGGTGCTTTTCACTGCGCCCGAATTCCCGCACCGTGAGAATACATCTTAAATGGTCGGTGAAGTACCCCTGGCCTCTCATGGTGATCTACTATGAAGGCAGATCATCAAGGAGGCCGGAAGTAATACTCTCACTGACAACTCAAGATGTATGATCGAAAGTAGATCCCTTCGGAAACTGAAAACATTGCGTAGTAACGTTCCTTCATTGTTGTTCCATTTAAAGAGCTAATAAAATTGTGAATCAATAATGTGCTAGCCATTGTTGATGTACAGCAATGAATGTGAAAGGATTGAAATAATTCTTTCTTTTCACTTTCATTCTACGTATATTTCCGATTGATTCCATATCTTTTAAATTTATTATTGATGAATTCATTAGAATACACTTTATATTACTTTTAATGTTAACAGACACAGCACAAAAGTATCACTTACCCTGGAAGAAAACATCAGCATCCATTTTCTGATGCAGTGGCTACGTCACGAAGTTCGGATCGGCAGTGGGGAGTAATGCAAATTACTAGTTCTGTTATAAGTAATCCATTCAGTAGGAAAATATTTTTCTATGTTAAAAATAAATCCTATGCCCGTCAAAACTCCAGTAGATGCTTTTGAAAATCAGAGTTTTTCCATACGGTAACATTTTGGAAGTTTTGCCGACTTTACATCCAGAGCTGTAATTATTTAAAAATTGTCGCTGAACAAGATGGGTCGTTCCCAAGGAATAACATTTAAAACAAATGTTGATGTAACTTTATAAATGAGGATGGGGCTAAAGTCTATTCATTTATTTTTTTTAAAAAAAGGCGATTTTCTGGTTACGCACGTAATTTCCAAATGGGTGCTGTGATTTTCGCTTTAGATCCACAGCATTCCTCTATATTCTTGTGCGAATTTGAAAAAGAAAAGTCCTCTACAGCAATGAATGACCCCTCGCACGGGATGTGAACCATATAATTCGTATAATGTTCTAGAGGATAACATTCGTAGAAGTATGGGAAAAAGCCGCCAAAAGGGAATATTTTGTAACAACTTAACATCACCCTCAGGAACCTACTCCTGTAAATCAGTCAGATTGTTCTCCAAAATCGGCATCTCGGGCGAATTCATCGTCCATTACCCTTCGCATTTCCTTCTCAAATACCTTGTTATCATGTTGCACACAATATTCAGGTAAAACACAAACAACAACATCACGTCCATTAAATGAAACGCACTAGCCTGGGAACACGTTTGCAGAAGACCCGACAACATTCATTACACAGCGACAGTGAATACAGCAACTGAGGTCTAACGAACACCGCCTTACACTCACTAATGGTATCACTCAAAATAAAAATATGGTTTAACGTACAGAGTTATATAAACGTAAAGTTACCCAATTTTGTGCTCCTAAATGTATCAAACTCTTGTAAAACTTGCTAAGCTTTTCGACAATCTTCTGTTGTTATCGTCGGACAAAATGGCCAAAGGGTAAGTGGACATGTAATAATGTGTGGTTAAATTGTGGATTGTGCTGTTTATATGCGTCCTGTGTTCGATTTGTAGCTGAGATGGTTGGGATTTCCTTCTCTGCAAAAAATCTTCCTGGCTCTGTTTACAGATATGTATCTCTAGCCTGGGATATGGACGATCCCAAAATACCGTATAACTTTTCAAGAGAAGAATAGATTTTTAACTACGTTTGACAGAACGCCATACAAATAATTAATACAGATTTTTTCCGATACTTAAAACTTAAATGCAAGGAAGTGTGCTGTAACTTATGTCAGATGATAAAGGCTAGCAGGAACAGTATAAAGTAGATCTGCAACTCAATTTTCATAAAAATGAGAATCGTCGTTATGTGAATCTAGACGACGATTTATTTTGGTTTAGGCTCCAAAATATTAATCCTAGGTTTCCGTCACGAGTGGATATTGTTTTTAGTGATTTTGTCTACTTGCTTAAGGTTCAGAAGTACAGAACGTTTCTATGCTTGACACTCAGAGGCGGCGATTACAGCTCTGAAGTAGGGGGCCAAGTTAGCCTTTGAATATTTTTATCAATTCAAAATATGTTTGATATACATTATAGTCACGTTTTCAAAAATGGAGTTGCATAAATAGCAGGATATTCTTGTACACAGTGTATAATGAATAGAGCCCAGATAATTATTTAATTAAATATTTCTCTAAATAAATTAAAAGTATTCACATGCATATTTGTGGGAAAACTGAGTCATTCTTACATATGTTATACTTAAATACATATTTTAATGAATTTTCCCCTATATACATATTCTACCAATTATTTAATTGTTCAATGATTTTTGCGTAAGTGTGTTAATTTTAAAGTAATACTGATTGAATTTAAAGATTTTCATAATTTCTTGTATTTTTTACTTTTATACCTTCAGCATATATTTGACAAATTTCTATGTAATTGTAATTTACAAATAAATTCTCGCTATTTAGTTTTTAAGGCTGTAATTGTTTATCGAAATTAAAATCTGTGGCGATACCATTGTGTGATGCAGAAAGAAATTTCTCGCTTGACAAAACTGGTTTAACTGATCATCGACATTCCTTTCTATTCGGTGTTGTACACTGTAATGCCAAGAAGAGGTAGAGCATTCAGTAGAGTGCTCACCTTTCATCTGGAGAGCCCGCGTTCGTTTGATGGCGCCGACCATCCTGACTGAGGTTTTTCACTAATTTCCCGCAGTCACACCATGGGAAAATCCTTCCGCTAGTTATGGTTGTTAATATCCAGTGTAAATGGCCAACATTAGACTTCATATGGAAATTGCTATAAAAATAAATAAAATTATATGGTTGGGTTTAGCAGTAACAGTTTATTCTTATTTCGATGTTCCATGCAAATTATGTGTATACACTATAAAGCATTATTTGCAATATGTTCCAAAATTATCAAATTTTATGTATTCTAAATGTTTCTCACCTACGTATACAAATAATTAGTCGCATTGTCTTTCATATAACACCAAGTATAGCATGGATAATATTTGCTGTTTAATTAGTAGTCTTTAGATGTCATTTTGTGTGGCCAAGATAAAACTGGCCCGGAAAAGTGTTTTTTCACGCATACTCAGACATGTGAGCATACGGGAACGCAGACACGTGACAGAAACCAGCTGTTTGAGTGAGAGGTGCAGACGTGTTCAGTAATCAGTTGAATGCAAGACAAAATGTTTCTTCTCAGTCTCACCAGACGAATACCGGGATAATATCTAAAATAATAACACTAGTGCCGACCGGGTAGCCGTTCCGTCTAAGGCCATCGACTCGAAGGTCCCCGGATGGGTATGAATGTCTTTTAACTCGAACGGAACGGATAATCGTGACGGGCCGAAGTTAACAGTCACTAGACTGGCCCATATAAAATAAAGTTTTTTTTTATTTAATAACAGCAGACCTTCCTTATATTCCTTTCCTGTCCGTAAACCTTAGTTGTTAATTGAAAGACGTTAAACTTTATAGAAAAAATATGAATTTATGAAAAATATAAAAAGAATACAAACATTGTTACACTTGCTATTGACTCACAAATCACCCTCCAACTAAATATATCAATGATCAGTCCTCGAATTTGGGGGGGGGGAAGAGCAGGGACCGCCGTTCCCTTACCTTTTCCATTTTGAATTTGGTGTACCCCTACCGTTTTATTAAAGGGAGTTCATTGCCTTTACTTCAATAGGCAATCGCCGCCACTAGGTGCAAGCGTACCCTTACCCACTTTTCCAAGCGTTCCTTACCTTTTCTAATCCACTTCGAATACTGTCCCTGATGTCGCGATACAATTTTCGCCAAATAGATTTGTCCGTTTTTAAAATATTTCAGGCTTTTAGGCAACTTTGGCTCATGCCGAACGGATGATGGGAGAAATTGTGGAATGAATTGGGAGGAAACGGAAAAACCAATGCATATGATTATCCACCACAAAGTCCACATGGCATGAGCTGGGATTGAACCGAGGACCCCAAGCTACAGTGGTGACTGGTGAGCACTGTACTAGTAAGCCACGACAACCCTAGATTTGTTCGAGTCGCGCTGTTACCATCCCATTATTTGCATGATTAAACTAAAAAAAAAAACTTATAAAACTGCAGGCCCTATGACTGATGTCCTGTTTTTCTCTTCCCATAATCTGGTTACACTATTCAAAAGTCGTTCTGACATCTTCAGGTATGTAGGAATCCACATTCGAAAAATATTTTTTTTTTCTAAAATTATGACGTAACCATGTTTCTAAAATTGGATGATTTGTCCAGGAATGACCCGATGTTACTATAACTAACTTAAACCAATCTAATCTTTCTTATCTAAAATCACTAATGTATAAAATGGTCCACTTAGCGTGACTCAGTCTGGTGGTGTTTTAATAAGACAAATCTTGGCAATAGTTTTCTAGTTGTAATAGTAGTTCATGGTTAAAACCTTTGCTTTCTAAACCAATGTCACACGGACATGGGTTCATGCCCTGGTCAGGTTAAGCATTGTTTCATTCTAGTTAATAATAGTAACTTCTCTTCATCAGATGACAAAGTATAGAATTTGTAACCAAGCCAGAGAGAGAGGGGGATGGGGTGGAGAGCGAGCGGGAGAGATATCAAAGCCTCACCACTTCCATAACATTTCAGAGTATTAAACTAAAAACCTATGGAAAGAAGTTCTCCCTGCACAGTTTAGTCTCTTAAAGTGACTCATCGTTCGTGGGGATCGTGAACTTTGGGGATATTGAATTTGGTGTCTGGAACGATGATCCGACTTTGGATATTTTTCCTTTGTATCGTATTTTCTTTTGACATCCTCTAACTATTTCAAGAACGTAAATCCAATGCTGTAATGAGAATATGGAGACGTAACTTCCGTATGACAAATAGCTGCAGACAAATACACTACACACACTTATTTATTGTTATTACACGATTTTATTTATTTGTATTTAACGTTCACATATAATATATCGACGTTCTGTCAACACCCACCACTTCTCTGATGTTATATTATAAACATAATAATTACTGTCTTGAAATGATTGTATGAATACATATTAAACTGATTTATTTTAATGTAATTTTTTATCTACTTATTGATGCTCTGAGGAATATATTATTACATACAAAAAAAGGTCCCGAACGGGATTCGAACCCAGGATCTCTCCATAAGAAGCCCGCGTTCTACCACTTTTTTAAAAATGTGTTTAACCTAAGCGGGTTCTTGTTGTTACTTGCGTGTACATATTAATGTGAGGTGCTGTTACCGCCCATACAATTCATTTTATCTTATATTAATGTGATCACTAACTACTGACAGCACAGTTAAAATCACATTCATGCCCGAGGTGGGATTAGAACCCACGATACTTGGGTCGCTAGGCTACCGCACTAGCAAGCACGACCACCTGGATCCGCGTACCACTGAGCTAACATGAACATACTTTTCAAGCTCCTTCTAAAGAAACATGACTGAATTTTCGGTGTCCAAGACAACGACATTCATATCCGTTGCAAATACTATTTTCCTCCCCCTTTTTCTTGTTTATTGTACTATGAATGTGTTTGCTGTCTTTGCTTTCATTGGAGATGTTCTTTTACGTATAGAAACGTAGGTGACAAAACCATCACGTGCTCAGATGTTTGGATAGTTTCGAAATAATGTATCATCATTACGTATTTCAATGAATATTGCTTTTTTTCTACACTTAATAACATTTCAACATGTGTTTGCACTTAAAAGAAGAAAAACACATCCATACTAACGTTTCCTAATTGCGAACGCAAGAAAAACACATCCATCTTTGGTTTACAGTTTCCGAAGATACCCGAAGTTGGACTTACAGAATTTTCAGCTCAAAACACCCTAATCAATGCAGTCAACCATTTTGGAATAAGCTGTACATTTTAAATACATTCCTTTCTATACAATATTAACATATGCTGTTAATCTTCAAGACAACCGATTATTTACATATGATTTTGATGTTAACAAAATTTTAAATACAAATTCGCTGGGCGATTTTAAAAATAGTCCACAATATCTTTCTGATCAAGTACATGCTCTTTACTATTAGATTTTCCGAAGTCGTAAAGGTTATCAGTCTTTCTCCATTGTTGTTGCTGACTTTATTTACCTACAGTAGCTTTAAAACTTTCTTCTCTACTTACCTTTGCGTTGAAATATCCCAAAACAATTTTAGTATTATTCTTCGGTAATCGATCAAATAACTAATCTACCTCATCGTAAAATGTGTCTTTGCCGTTAGCACCAGCTTCTTTGGTCGGAGCATAGACATTTATTAAAGTCGTGTCTCACTACAGAGTACATATCGTAATGTTTGATAGTATTTCATTCCCGAACGCATATTCTGAACCGCTGGAAGAGTACTGCTCTTTATGAGGAATTCTGTTCCAAAATGGTGTAACTGAGTTCAACCGTAGTAGAAAGTGTATGTCCTGTCGATTGCTATTTTGATCCTTCCATTGGACTTCTTGCATCGCTAGTGTCTCCATCCCGTACTTCTCAGTCTCAAGTACTACCGTCTGCAGAGTGCCCGTTTTGCATAAAATTTTAACGTTCGATATTACTATTCAAAGATCTTTTTTAATATATCTGGTGTAGTAAAAAGTAATCCATTATTTTGCCAATAGATGGCTTCAGTGATCTGTAGCTCGCGTTGTATAAGTCGATCGGGTTCAACGAGATGGCGTTCAAACGATGAGATTGCGTACTACAAACACTGTTCAGACAGTTGTGATGAGTTGACTCAGTGTTGTGTGAGCGCGCGTCAAAATAGACACTAGCAAAGAGAAAATACGCTATATTTTACAGTTTTTCTTCGATAAAGGCGAAAACGCAAGCCAGGCGGCTGCAAATGTGAATAGTGTTTATGGTCCTGATACTGTAACAGCCAATCACGCGCAATTTTGGTTTCGTCGATTCCGTTCCGGTAATTTTGACGTCAAAGATGTACCACGCACTGGAAGGCCAAGTGTCGAAAATGTCGATAAAATCATGGACATTGTCGCGTCCGACCGTCATGTAAGCACTGTTTCGATTGCCCAAGAGCTAAACATTGCACAAAAAGCCGTGTGGAACCATTTGCATAAGGCTGGATAAAAAAAGAAGCTTGATGTATAGGTGCCACACGAGTTAACGCAAAAAAAACTCATGGACCGAATTTCCATCTGCGAATAGCTGCGGAATCGCAACAAAAGCGACCCATTTCTGAAGCGGTTGGGGACTGGTGCTGAAAAGTGGATCACTTACGACAACGTCACGCGAAAACGGTCGTGGTCGAAGCGCGGTGCGCCGGCGCAAACGGTGCCCAAGCCAGGATTGACGGCCAGGAAGGTTTTGCTGTGTGTTTGGTGGGATTGGCAGGGAATTATCTACTATGAGCTGCTCCCCTACGGCCAAACCCTTAACTCGGAACTATACTGTCAACAATTGGACCGTCTGAAGGCAGCAATCGCCCAGAAGCGCCCAGCTTTGGCCAATAGGAGAGGCATTGTGTTCCACCAGGACAACGCCAGGCCACACACATCGATAGTGACTCGCCAGAAGCTCCGGGAGCTTGGTTGGGAGGTTCTTATGCATCCACCTTATAGTCCGGACCTGGCACCGAGTGATTACCATCTGTTCCTGTCCATGGCGAACACGTTTGCTGGTGAAAAATTCGCTTCAAGAGAGGCTTGTGAAAATCGACTGTCTCAATTTTTTGCCAATAGGGACAAGGGCTTCTATGAGAGAGGCATCATGATATTACCTTCCAAATGGCAACACGTTATCGAACAAAACGGCGCATATGTGACCTAAATCGGATCATTCTAACTATGGTAAGTCAAGCCTTCAATGTCATGCAAAAATAATGGATTACTTTTTACTACACCATATATGTTCTTGGAACCCACTGAAGCAGTGCCGAATGCGGGACTAGTTTACCTCCCACGAGAATCCATACAACTATTTTAACTGTTTCTTGACATGGTTTAGCGGTGTAAAGTTATCAGCTCTAAGACCTCGCAGTAAAGGCAGACATTCAAGATGTCCTCTGTCCATCTCTAAGCCTTGTCGACGTCATTCATCTTCAGCGTTTGGATTGTAATGGTAAAACTGCTTTCCTCCATGATATTTTTGTCCGGAGTTATCTTCCCTTAGCCTTTGTAGATCCCTCTACTAACTGCAAGGTAGCACTACTGGTTTTGGTCAACCCCGGAATATATTTGCGGTAGGGTCACTCCAGGTCAACTCAACACACCTTTTCTACTTCACCCTCTCAATTTTTGGTTTATTGCTAGTAATCGTTGATAATGTTATTTTTATTATTATTATTTTTTCAGAATTTTTGACTCGCCGGTTTTCGTTTTATGTAAGTTCAAAAAGTCCAATTTTCCGTTACAAAAATTATTACTCTGCAATGGTTGGCGCTAGAGAGCTCGGAGACGGCTCATTCTAAAGCTCTTGTAATAAGCTTTCACTTGATATGATGCGTAACAGGGTGGCTCAAAATTTTGTATCCCAAAAATTAAAATGTCGATTTTTTTCAAAAAATTCTTAACTGTTGATAATACCTACACCTACCATCAAAATTGTAACTTGGGACGATAATGGGATCGTGAGATATAAAATATTTTCTTTACATTTCTAGGGAAGAAAATAAATTAGCGGTCATAAAAAAAAAACTTTGGTAAACTTTGTTTTTTGGGGATCATTAATGACTTCGGCTTGCCCCAGTGTTGTCCCCAAACATCCGTACTCCAGTCACAATTCGAACCCGGAACCCTAGAGTTGCTAGCCTGACGCCTGAGACCGAACGGCTACCAAAGTTGGCTCCATATGAAGTAAATTATTTATGGTTTTAGCGTTAGGCATCTATGGCTCAGGCTGGGATAGGGAGGGGAAATGCAGTAAGAAATTGGTCCAAGCTTGAGTTCAAGATACCAAGCCGATATTTGGCTGGTGTAACTGAGGAAACTCCTAGGTCCACATTAAGTTTAGTTTATTATGAACTGGTATATCATATGGATCCTATGCGGGCACGTAATATTGGAACCAGGATCCGGACTCTTATCTTGGAAATAGAAACCGAAGACTCGGATCTCGTTCTTGGAACCGGGTACGCGTATTCTGGGTCCTTGTACCCTGTTTTTGAATTCAGGTCCGGACACCCGGTTCCAAGTATCAGATCCGAATCCTAAGTTTCAAATACCAGGATACCAATCCTGATTCCGATTCCAATAATAAATAACCTATTAGTTTTCGTCAGTCGCACCAGGCAAATATCTGGGTGCTACATTAAACTTTATCTTATTGCATCCTTTCCCCTCCCTATCCCAGTCTGAGCCACAGATGTCTAACACTAAAGGCCATAAATAATTTAAACTCTTCATCGGAGCCAAGCTTGGTAGTCGTTCAGTCTGAGGCGTCAAGCTAGCAACTCTAGGGTTCCGGGTTCGAATCCCAACTGAGGCACGGATGTTTGGGAACGGCACTGGGACAAGCCGAAGTCATTAACGACTAAAATGACCCGCAGAGAACAAAGTTTACCAAAGGTTTCTTATCTTAATGTGGACGGCTGATGCCTTTTCTTCCCCAGAAATATAACGAAAATATGTTACATCTCACGATCCCGTTATCGTCCCAAATTACAATTTTCATGGTAGGTGTAGGGAGGTATAACCAACATTTAAGAAGTTTTGAAAAAAAACCCGAGATGTCCGATTTTGAGATTTTTTTTTTTAATTTTTGGGATACAAAAGTTTGTGCCACCCTGTTGCACATCATATCAAATGAAAGCTTATTACAATAGCTTTAAAATGAGCCCTTTCCGAGCTCTCTAGCACCAACCATTGCTGCGTAATAAGAACTTTTGTAACGGAAAATTGGACTTTTTGGAAATTTTTGAACTTTCATAAAACGAAAACCAGTGAGTCAAAAATTCTGAAAAAATAATAATAATAATCTCAACGATTACTAGCAATAAACCAAAAATCATAGAAATCTGAGAGGATGAGATAGAATTTTATTAAAAACTGTGTTGATTTCACATGGAATGACCCGGTACCCAGCATATCAATCAACAAGTTGCACAAACTCATCAATTCTGATGAAGATGTTATGAGTTTTGAATTTCAACATGTTTGGGGGTAATTCTCTTATTGTTGAGCCAAACAAAAGCAGTAAAATTAATATGGTAGTTGTTTGAAACAGCCTTTGGTTTGTTGTGGTTCTTCGTGATTAACTAAGTTCAAGAATTATGATATTACAGCAATTAGTCTCAAAGTTACAAATTTTTTTCTCATGTAACGCGTGTTTGTGAAATGAATGACGAATGCCAAATTCGCAGAAATTTTGAAAAATTATAACTCCTGTAATAATTAAAAAAAAAAAATGTATTTTTGTACACTGCACCATGTTAAGTATATATATGGACAAAAGTTTTGACGCAGTCTATGTAACTTTCATATTGCAAAAATAAATATATTGAAACATCTTGAGACATTTGTTGACTTGCAGAGATATGCACAATAGTTCCCTTGTTTTATCCCGGAGATATACATTTTTGTACCCGAATGGGAATTATTAGTACTAATTTTAATTTTTAATCATAGATGTTACATACAGGACGGACGTCTGTGGAAAATTTAGGAATCTTCTCTAAAGATATGCGTCAAAACTCTTTTCCATAGCTGTGCCAGTGAAAAACAAATAAGACAACGGTGACGCTAGGTTAAAACACTGTAACTGTGGCAAACAACACACTGAAAATATCGCTTTTGGGTCTACGCGTTCGGATTTTTCTAACATTTCTGAAAGAACACGCCTAAAGAAGTGTTTTATCTACAAGCATTTATCTAATCCATTTGATTTTTTTTTTTTAAATCAAGAAAACAGTAAATTTTGTCTTTCTACCATTCAACAGCGCGTTTTTTTTTAAAGTGTCTTAGTAATTGTGGGTCCATAAATATTTTATCATCAAAAAACTGATCTTGATGATTAAAATATACCGATTTTCGATCACGATTATGCGGAAAGTAAAATAGCGATATAAATCTCCAATCTCTTCAACACTATTCACTTAGAAACCGAAAATTATACTAACGCTTAAATTGCATCCATTTTGTAAAATCAAGGAACTCACTTTAAAAGTATATTTTTGGCAAACTATCAAATTTTAAAGCAAACCCATTCGGCTTTTTCTGCGATTTTAATGCAATACGATTATTATCCGAGAAAATCATAATTTTGAAGATATTTGAACCAAATTTTTATATGTTGTTTCTAGGCTTAATAGCTCGGTTAAGTTCGTTAATGAGCAAAATCGGTCGCCATCTTGGATCCAAAATGGCCGCCGAACCCATTGTTGTATAGAATACAAAGCCTAAACGGCTGCAATTAGAAATGTCAAATTTGGTAATACGGTAAATTATCACTTGTATGTTACTAAAATATTACATGATGTATAAAAAGACGCCATCTTGGATCCAAAATGGCGGACCTAAAAATCCATTTTCCACACCGTTTGGGCTAGAGATACGAAATTTGGCATAAAGGTGCATTATGACGAGTAGTTTAGGGAAATATTACAGCATTTGGGAAAAGTCGCCATCTTGGATCCAAAATGACCGCCCAAAATCCCATCTTGCACACCGTTTGAGCTGGATAAATGAAATTTACTTGAATATGTACCATCACAAGTAGGTCACGACAATATAAGAAAACTTTCAAAAAGTCGTCAACTTGGATCCAAAATGGCCGCCCCAATAACCCAATTTCCAAACCATTGAAGGCAGAGAAAAGAAATTTTCTTTGAAGGTATATGACCACGAGTAGGTTACAATAAATGGGGCAAACCTCCCCTTTGGGGGCGCAGGCCCCCGTGGGAGGGTGCAGATGGACACCTTGGTGGTGTAGTGCTGCAGGGAGATTTTGGTTAAGATACAGGAGGCACATCCTCTCAAAAAAAAACACTGAAGTTGGGGGGCGAACCCAATACGGGGGTCAGCGTTCCCAGCGAAGCAAAGCATATATATATATATATATATATATACGTCTTGTGGGGTATCGTTGAATAGCTCTTGATGAATAATCTACAAATCAATAAATAGTTTCTCGATAACTCTCATATACGGCGAGATTTGAATTTTTGAAAAAAAAAAAAAAAAACTTCGAGATCTACCTTAGCCTGTAGGCCTACCGAAAGGGATTTTTTTTTTATTTTTGACAGCTTGCTTTAGCCTTAATTAAAATTTACAATATTTCGATTTTCAGCGTCGATAATTTTCAAAACCCTGGGCTTTCTTGGCCCATGTTCCTAAATAACTTTTTCCTTCTTTTACGAGAACTTTGAACCGTGAAAGTCTCTAATCATTACTTTAAAACACACTGTTTAAGAAATAAAGATCCAACATAAAGGACTAATCCACAGCGTATGGTATATGACTATAAGCTTTCTCTATTTTCCACTATCGATATAAACTTTAAATTTTTACTGCACAGAGCACAAAGACATTGCACCCGCGACCCACAGGTTTCGAAGAAATAATGTCTACTAAGCTGAGGTAAAATTCATTATTTATTTAAAATATTCTTCACTATACTGCAAAATTATATACAAAATCTTGAGATGATGACACTGAAATTTTTCTAATTAATTGATTTTTTAAAAAGCAATCTTACATCTAAGTTAATTATGCTTAAAAGCAGTTAATTCTACAAGAAACTAGAGAAATTAAAACCAATGAAAAAAAAAAAATACATTGACGCTGACAATTGATTGGCAACAAATCATAACATAATATAAACGAATGAAATCCATAAAAATCTAATCATTCATTAGGCAGTATAGTACCATCTTTACAACCACATATCATTTAACCTATGTTATTTCCATGTCAAGCATACATTTACCTTAGTTATTTAAAGGAAGCGGGAGCAAGCACAAAATTATCTAATCGTAACGATGTTTGTTTGGCGTTCCATGCGATGTTTCGTCACAAAACTCTCGCATCTTCAAGTTACCAAAAAGACGAAAGGTAACCTTGAAATAAACAATAAAATCGTTAATTTCGGTTGTTTCCCAAAACAAATCTTTAATCTTTTCAGCTATTGACCTTATAATCCTTACGAGATAAGTACCGACCACAAGCACTTCGATTTCGTTCAAATTTTCAGAAGCGCAGATCAATGACTTAAATGTCCTGGAGGCGTTTTATTCGCAAATGCCTAGTTTCGGAGCTAAGGCGTGCAAAGTTAGGGCGGCATCGTCACAAACCACTTCAGATCTTCACAAATAATAACGCAAGCCCTGTCGGCTTAGCAAATTATAACTAAATATGTCCCCAATATATTGATATATTTCAGCAAAGCTTATCACTATAGAATGCCGCGTAAGGAGAGTTCAATACTTGCCCTATCAAACCATAGTTAATTCCTTGATAATGAAATTCGTACCTAGGGAAAACGTCTATGCAGCATCCCATTCAATCATAAACTTCGCTGAAATACATGTATTTGGTACAACTTCGATTGTGATTTGCAAACAGGTCTTGCCTTATTATTTCTGAAGATATGAAGTAGTTTGTAACGGTGCCGCCCTAACTTTGCACGCCTCTATAGCTACGAAACTAGGCATTTCGAAATAGAACACCTGCAGGACAACGTTTAGATAATTGGTCTGTGTTTCTGAAAATTTCAAGGAAATCGGAGCGCTCGTGGTCAGGTACTACCTTGTTGGATTAAGCTTTTAACACATTCTTGTCTATTATTTACCTCCTTTGTTTCTATAAACATAAAAATGAAAATAGTTCACTTGAAACGTCACCGTATAAGGAACGCCGAGACACAACAAGTGTAAACATTGTTAATTAACGAAAGTATTTGTGTAAATTTACAATGCAAAACAATTTAGTATTCTAGATACTTGTTAAGTACAAGTCAATGCAACAGATCAATCATGACCCCCTACAAAAATCTTGCCAAGCATTACTGTAAACTCTTCACTATTTTAATAGCTGATTGAAGTGAAAAAAAAAAATACTTTTCTAATACATTAATACAACTAAATACTGTAATAACAGGTAACATTTTAAGAAAATACACATTTCCTTTAGAAAATATACTTTTCAATATCTTACTTTTTTTTTACTCCTCCAAAATAATAATTGTCAATAGTGCTTAACAGTTGACTGTTTTAAGTATCAAAAAAATATTCACAAAGGCACCATCAATGATAATACATTTAGTAAACAAATGACCATATAATATCAGTGATAAGGCATCGTGTTCATTTTTTTTCTATAATTCTTATATGTATTACAATATCAACATTAATACAATTATTTATTATCAATGCATAGTAAAACAGTGAAAACATACATTCATCTTCTTAATGAAGACAACTATTGCCAAATTAAATATTTACTGTTCTAGAGCGTTTAGTTTTGTTCGTGAGGTTAACTGGTTCTTTGTGTATCTACAAACCGTTCATTACAAGAATCAACAATTAATATCAATTCTTTTCTTCATCTACAATCAACATACGTAAGTAAAAGTGAACTTTCCACCTAAGGCAGTCTAAAGCGTATCAGAAACAATACTCATTCAAATAATACAAAGCAATACGCCACCTTCATTCGATTTATTTGTGAACGAAGCTTCATGGCAAGTTCTGTCTTAGAACACTACAAATGTAAAAATGAACTAGAGCATCAATCGTATCATAAGAACTCATTCCTACTTGTTTTCATTCTGCTATCCACAACGTGGTTTCAAGAATAACGTTACATCCAATTTATATCGAGCTTGTTTGGATACTGCATGCCTACGTGTGAAATGATTAGCTCAATGTAACAAAAACAATAGAATCTTTCTTTCTTCTACTCAAGTGATCTCTAGCAACTACTGAATTTCCTTCCTTCAATGTCTCATCAAACTAGATTTTACGAAAAAAAAAAAAAAAAAAAAAAAAAAAAAAAAAAAAAAAAAAAGAGAAGTGATTCCTGAATTTAGCGTAAGATATAGCAATTCATGTTTATTACAGAAATAATAAACATCATCTTAAAAGAATTATAAGAAAATACGTAAATATCTTTCCTACATTTACTACAACAACTTGCAAAGTACGTCATGCAATGGATCACGTGCGTTTAATACGTATAATTAAATCTGCTTGCAACATTACATTCTTTCGCTTAAAACCAGTCGATATACCCGTTGGTTTCAACATAATTCACTCAATCATATAATAATTTTGTTGAATTGGACTGAAAGCAACAAATCAAACACGTAGACAATTAATGAGTCATTTTGAGATGATAACAGTAGACAAATGTCCTAAAACTGGAAGTGTAATTATATCATCTACTTGCTAAAATATTGAACATCCAGAATCACATACTGTCACACCGTATGTCATGTTCATTTGCTGTTAACTTTTTATTATTATGTGAAGGATGCATAAAAAAAATTTAATTTTAACTCTCATGATTAAGCTAAAAGACATTTAAAGTTCTCAAGTTACGGATCACTACATACAACTAGAAATGGTCAATTTTCCCTGATTTTAAGATACAGGAGATGATATAACAAAAGTTATCTTAAAACTTACTCGAAGCCTTATCAAAACATATACTGATTATTTCATTATGTACGAAGATCATAGTTACCAGTTTCCAAGTTGAAATCATTAACAATTTTCCTCTTCGAAAAAAACTTTCCCGCTCACTACTGTAACAATTAACATGAATACTTTTGTGAGATTTACCCCTTTAAAGGTAACATAAAAAAAAAAAAAAAGAAATTTCTTTTAAAAACACGTGTCTTTCAAGTTTAGAAAGGAAATACAGTGTGTCCCGAAAGTTACTTAAACCGCTGTTTCATAGTACATAACTATTAAATTAAACACATAAGAGACTGTTCTTGCGCTGAAATATAGGCCCGTATCATCACTCAGGTACGGTCGTAAAAAAAAAAAAAAAAAAAAATAATCAGAGTCCGATTTTTTTCTATTTTACAAACTGTATATTCCTGAAAAAAAAAAAACACACACACACATTTATGTAACTGACATATATCCCAGTTTTGTGTAGGGATATTAGTGGTATACTCTGAAAAAAAAAAAAAAAAAATTTTTTAGAATGGACTCTGGCAACACTGTTGGTGGGGAGTGACACTGGGGGATACTATAGTGTCTACTTCACTATATCACCTACAGAAGGGTAAAGTTGAAAATGTCCCGAAAAAAATAACTTTGCTACACCCATTAACCCTGAGAAAAAACGAAAAATCTTTGCACGTCTCTCATGTAATGAATTACTGGCAATTAGAACTCGCACTTTAAATGTTACGATTTCCGAATGTCGTCAAGTTGTTAAAAGTTTCTGGACATTCTCAGCTTCGTCCTTTACTTTCCCCAGTGTTACCCCACCAACAGTATTACCAGAGTCCATTATAATATTGGAAAATCTAAGATTTTAGATTTTTTGCAGGTATAATAAGTTTGTAAGAAAAACAAAAGACTGGATGGTTTTTTTTTTACAACTATGCCTGAGTAACACTTTGTTGGTTAATGTCTTAATATTTCTCAATATACAGGGCTACATTTCAGCGCAAGAACGGTGTCTTAACGTGTTTAACAGTTATATACTCTGGAACAATAGGTTGTGTAACTTTTGAGACAACCGGTACATCAAATATTTTAATTAGGCAAGAGCTAAACTTTCTATTTAGAACTGAATAAATCAACAATTTTCCCATTTCTGATTATGTAATACCACCATACATATCTGAACAATGAAACTCATTACAATATTGCTATTTGTATTTCGAAACAACTATAATCAACTTGTAAGTATTTACAGTATTACTTATCTTCCTAAAATATTCAATTGTGCAAAGTTTGTACCATTAATCAACACACACTGTGCCAGAAAAAAAAAACAAAAAAAAACTACGTACTTGTAGAAATCTATTGTACTTCTCCCGAAGAAAACATAAATACTGGCTTACTTGTGTACAATGACTACACAATAATGTTAAAAACTAAGACAAATGTATAAAAATAGCAATTATTTGCTTCCAACTCTTATGAACGTTAAAAAATGCATAAATTATTTCATAATCATGATAATGATTAATTATTACAAATCATTTGTTTGTCCTTTAAAATTCATAACAAAAGACTAAAATCAATTACATTACACTACACCATTTTCTTTGGTCTTTTTCTTCATTCAGATTTTCCTTCTTTTCATAATCAGATTCCAGTTCCTGGCTTTCATCAGATATGCCTGTCGTGTCGTCTCCATTAGTTAAAAGCTCGGTTTCTTCAGCTGTTGACGAAGTCCCCTGACTAGCTACCCTTGTCTGAGAATACGCTGTTTTCCGAACCACTGTTTCCTTCCACTGATTATTGCGACTGCTTGTTGCTGCGGACTCGTTTTCACGTTCTGCCTCGTCCGCCGAGCTGTCGGTCTGCGAAGTATCCGTGTCGGAACGTGAACTGCTGGGACCAGGGACACCCGCATTATCGGAGTAATTTGATTCACCCGGCCTTAATCCACTCAGAATGGAATTAACATTCCTTTTCATTGCTAATATACGCTGAGACATAGGAGATTCATAGCCAGAAGTTTGAGAGTATATATCTGAAAAATAAAGAACAAACGTTTCTTTATGGGAAATCCATTTCCAATCACGAAATCTTTTCTGTTTACATTGTTACCTATATATGGAAAATGTGACAATTTAATACGACAATTATAACAAGCATCACTTAAAATTCACATTTGGATGGCTTAACAGCCTTCTAAATTATTCTAATTCGTGATTTTATTTTTTAAAGCTGTAAATTAAACATATCAAATGACGTTAAAAAGGGAATTTTAACACGCTTCAAAAATTAAATACTCGGGTCATCCCATTCCAAATCAGGCAGGTCATGTAACCCATAGTTTACGATTTTTATGAAATTTGGCACATTGATTCTTGAATGGGTTCTTAGTATAAATCCCAAGTTACAGGTTTCTAGGCCTCCTGTATTCAAAGTAACAGCGCTTCAAATTTGGCATGTTTTGTCATCAAATGTTGCCGCGACCGCCACTTTACGGAGACACACCCATTTTTTTTTTTTTTTTTTTTTTTTTTAAAGTTATGCTTTATGAATTGTAAAGGACAAGGTAAAACTCATCAGAGAATTTAAATTTGATAACAAAATTGTGGGAGAGCCAATAGTTTCTGAGATATGGGATATGATTGTGAAAAAAAAAAAAAAGTTTCTGAATGGTGTTCACTCTTCAACATAATACCGTGAATATCTTAAAAGGAACACCAGATACAGATATGAGACTTGCACCATTGGAAAGAACAGAAAATTTCCTATAGAATGATGTAATAAAAACAGTGAATTCTCGGTGGGAAGTCTATCTCCAAAGCACTTTTTTGTTTTTACTCATTATAAATAATGGTATTGACCTTGCGACATAATACCATGAATATCTCAGGAGGAACACCAGATGCGGATATGGAACTTGCATCCGATCTCCTGATCTCAACCATTATTTATAATGATGTAAAAACAAAAAAGTACATTGTAGGTGGACCTCCCTCCAAGAACCCACTGTTTTTATTACGTCACTCTATAGGAAATTTTCTCTTTCCAATGGTGCAAGTCCAATATCCGCATCTGATGTTCCTCCTGAGATATGCATGTTACTATGTTGCAATGTCCACACCATTATATATAATGAGGTAAAAACAGAAAAGTGCTTTCGAGGCAGACTTCCCACCGAGAACCCAGTTTTTGTTACATCATTCTATAGGAAATTTTCTCCTCTTTCTAACGGTGCAAGTCTCATATCTGTATCTGGTGTTCCTTTTGAGATATTCACGGTATTATGCTGCAAGGTGAACACCATTTCAGAAACCTTTTTTTTTTTTTTTTCAATCACAAACACACATTTCAAAAACTATTTATTGGCTCTACCACAATTTTGTTATCAAATTTGGATTCTCTGATGAACTTTACACAAGAAACACCTGATCTTGTCCTTTACAATTCATAAAGCATGACTTAAAAAAATAAAATTCAAATGGGTGTGTCTCCGTAAAGTATCGGTCGCGGCAACATTTGATGACAAAATATTGTCAACTTTGAAGCGCTGTAACTCTGGATACACGTGGCCTAGAAACCTGTAACTTGGGACTTATACTAAGAACCCTTTCAAGAATCAATGTGCCAAATTTCATCAAAATCGGAAATTATGGGTTGCATTTCACCTTTTTTCTGCCTGGCAAGGTATTTATTATCACATCCCAAAGAAATGTATATAATTCTGGATGGAAAGTATTCATGCTCTCACAGACAGTAAGCGCTGAGTTCACAAATAGCAACTCACTTAGATATGTTTTGTATGCTGCAATCCACAACTTGATGCAAAAATTGTTTCAGCAACGTTATAAGAAGATCCGACAGGTCGCAACATCCATCACACTGGCATCAATGAAACGAATAGTTGCATATGCAAAGGCAGATAACCGGTAAGTGTACATAGTACGAATGAAGTGTGACTAGCGTACAACGTATATTCCAGAGAGGCTGACTGAAGTCAACTTACTGTGCTAGTTAATTGTTAAACCTTCCTCCAACCACGGTTTGGAAGGTACTTCGAAATAAGACAGAAAATTTGAGTTGGCACCGCATTTGAGAACAGGAATGACAAATTGAAAGAAAAAAAAATCAAAGAAAAAGAAAGAACGAATGAAACAAAGAAAGAAAGAAAAAGTAAGCGAGTGAGTGGGTGTGTTTTCTGCTATTCCAATTTTCACACAATTTCTTTGGGATATGATGAAAAATGTCTCTCGGTAACATTTTTCTTTTAAGTGTATGTATTAATAATTCCACAAAAGAAAGACAAAAGTAATACCATAGTGAATGAAGATTTAATGAGAGAAAACGAATTGTACGAACATCGTTTCTATGCTCCGTTCCTTGTTCTGAAAGGTCAGTCATTTCCAATACTTAAAATCAATGAACTCATAAATCTCTATAAGTAAACAAATGAACTCATAAATCTCTATAAGTAAACAAATTACAGGCACATTAACCTTTTCTCAACTGTTGATGAACACATGCACTTCAAGAGACAGAAAGTCAGTTTTCGTTCGAAATAATGAACGAATGGATCTACCTTTTTTATATACGAGGGTAAGTCAATATATAAGTTGCAAAATGGAATAGAAATAAAAGTTGAAATAGTTAACTGATGAAATTTGGTTATTTTTCAACGTAATCCCCATGAACATTCACGCACTTGTCCAAACGTTTCACGAGTCCCTCAAAGCCAGCAGCGAAGAAGATTTTTGGTTGGTGTCGTAGCCAGCTGGTATCCTCTCGACGGACCTCCTCCATATCCGGGAACCGGTGACCATCCAGGTGATTCTTCAGTGGGCCGAAGAGGTGAAAATCAGATGGTGCCAAATCCGGACTGTAGGGCGGATGTTCCAGTCGTTGCCAGCCTAGGAACCGTATGTGAGCCATGATGGTATCCGTAGTGTATGGACAAGCATTGTCATCCAATAGAAGAACTACATCTCTCAAAGCACCTGGACGTTTCCTGCGAATAGCTGAACGTAACTCGTCAGGGTTCTGCAATACGTGGCTGCAGTGACAGTGTGACCCTGGGGCAGACTGCCATCTTTCCCACTTGGAACTCGAATGACTCACCGCCACACGAGAGCGTAATTACTAGGGCCGTATACGATACACGCTGGTGCTGCCACCTACGATGATACTTGCCTAAATGATCAGTGCAATGACTTATATTCACACCATTTCACATTGCAACTTCAAGATACATTGACTATGACTTATCCTCTCTATATATAAAAATAAGTCCACAGACCTCTTCTAAACAAGGATGGTATGTATGACGCCAACAGAGTAGGGATCATCGATCGTTTAAAAAAAGAAAAACGATAGTTTAATGTAAATACATGTTAACTTATGTACTTGTTTCAGAAGCACGATGAATCTACTCTTATTCGGAAAGGTATGCAAAATTATTAGGCCGTTTGACTTGTGTATATAGTCACCATTCACCGGCCTGATCCATAAATGCCTAAAGGCCATAAATAAAACTCAAATTCAAATTTACCGTTCACCTGTCTGTGCCTAACATATTTTTCAAACTTATTTTATCGTGGTCACTACTACATTCTATCTTTATTTAATTTCTCTGATGTAACCTTGTATTGGGGAAACGTTGCCACCATTTTATTTGTGTGCTCTCTCTCACCTGGATTCATGTCTCCAGTTGTAGACAAGAAAGAAGTTTACTGAACATACGTGCACAATTTGAAGTTATAGAAAAATAGATGACGAACGTCCACATCTTGTTTTTCTATTCCTTCAAATTGTGCACGTGTGTTCAGTGAACTTCTTTCTTGTCTATAACTGAAGACAGCTGGAGCCGAAAATTTTAAGTGACTTTATAGCGTTGTGTGTAATTGTGTACTTGATTTTCGTCAAGTTGAAGGTACCATCCCGGCATTTGCCTGATGTGAATGAGGAAAAACCATGGGAAAACTTCAGTCAGGATAGTCAGCCACTAGGATTGAACCACGATCTCTTGAATGCTAAGTTAACGCTCTACTGAACCACAACCGCTCGGTAATAACTGCTAAGAGAAGGAATTCAAAATGTCAGCCATGAGACGTGGTCTCTTGAAGTTTTGAAACAAGGTACGATTCATTGCACTATGATAATTAGTACATGCATAATTATCCTTTATAGCTGAGGAAAACTTACGATCCTAAGAGAAACAAACAGAGTACCCGTTAACATAACTACGGTCAAGAATTACGTGAAACGAAGATAGAGCTATTCAAATTGGAAACAAAAAACTAAAACCTACAAATTTTGTTTGAAAGAATGCGACATGGAAAACTGATGAACGTAAAACAAGCTGTATTAATGAATAACACTCACCTGAAGCAACCAGTCTTCTCTGTCTGTCTGGTACAGGAGTTTTTCTATAATTGGAGGTCCTTGGAGTCACTACTGAATCCAATCGGACAGATTTGTTATGTTTTTTTGCTGTTTCATGGAATGTATCACTAAGCTGATCCTCACTTTCATTAGATAAAGTTGCTCTCACCGAAGAATCGGTCTCATCAATCATATAGTAGTCGGTATTTTTCGGTGTGCTCGTAGGGAAATTCAGTTCTGAGCGATCCTTGCGCCGTTCCAACAAACTCTCTCGAGGTGAAATGATATGGTGTGGTTTGGGTGACGAGCGGATTTCGCTGATAACAGCAGACCTTGTAGTCTTTACGGATGTCGTTGCCTCCATCTTTGTTGCACTAGGAGGCCTGCTTCCTAAGCTTGTTCTGTTAATTGGAGTTCGTTTCACGTCCCTTATTGGACTCGATATGCTTTTGGACAGATCTTCCTTCTTAATTACTTCAGATTTAGTCTCTCTTTTGGTGGTCTTTTTACCAGTTGAAGTAGTCTTCGACACTTTTGAAATATCAATACTGGTCAAAGCAACCACTGGTTCTCGACTCATTCTTGGTGGTTTCTTCGCACTTCCCGCCTGCTGTGCTTTTGAGACACGAGATTTCGGTGAAGAGACTTTCGGCGACTTCTTTACAGTGCTTGAGCTTCTCAATGTTTTCCTTCTTGGTGGTGTTTCGAACGCTCCTGTCTTTGCTTCTGCTTTACGGGGTGAAGGCGAGCTTTTAGCTCGCTTCGTATGCGAAGCCCGTTCCTGACTCGGCGAAAATGTCATTTTGACTGTTAACTTTTTATTTGAAATAACAGCTGATCTTGACCGTACACGTGATCTTGTGTTCTTAACAGGGGATTTAGTGTCTTTTGCCTCTTGCGTTTTTGGAGAAGACGCTGGCTTGGGAGACGGTTTCTTAGAGGGTGAAGGAACCTTCTGCTTCTTCGGAGAGTTTTCTTTCAATGTATCATGAGATACTGATGTTTCAGACGATCTTACGCGCTTCTTCTGTGTCGATCCTTTCGAAGCTTGTTTTTTTGGCGGTGAAGGAGATCGTGATGTTCCCGATGAACGTTTCTCTGGTGACTTTTCAACAGAAGAGGATTTTGACGATGCCTTTTTTGTCACTGGGACTCGCGACCTTCCAGATCTTGTACGCTTAGGTGGGGACTCAGCAGAACTTTTAACTGGTGATAAACGACTGCTACTAGACGACGATCTTATACGCTTAGCTGGAGACTTCTCTTCAGAACTCAGCTTCGTTGACGGTTTCTTTGAAGGTGACGAAGACTGGCTACTCGCTGATGATCTTGCAGTCTTTCGTGGCCTTCCCGCCGAAGAATTTGATGTTTTCTTTGAAGGTGATGGAGAACGACTACTACCAGAGGATCCAGTGCTTTTCTTCGGTGACCCTTTCACAGAACTGGCAGTTTTCTTCGATGGAGATGAAGATCGACTACTGTCAGATGATCTAGTATTCTTCGGTGGTTTTTCCACCGAACTGGACGATTTCTTAGATGGGGATGAAGAGCGGCTACTTGCCGAGGATTCAGTACTTTTCTTTGGTGAGTTCTGCACCGAAGATCTTTTGGATGTCCTCGATGGTGATGACCGATTGCTTCCTACTGATGCTCTTGATTTCCCTGCTGCTTTTTTCGACGGAGACGATCTAAAACGTTTGTTAGGTGATCTTTCCTGAGATGATGAGCGGCTACTTTCAGATGCAGATCTTTTCTTATTAGTTGGAGACCCTAGCTGGGAGGAACCTGCAGTTGTACTTACTTTCTTAGACGGCGAAGAAAGGGGCTTAGAAGACGGAGTTTTAGAAGGCGATGCCTGCGAACTTTTATCCGCCGACGGAGATTTGATCTTCTTGGTAGGAGATTTCTTGGCGGGGCTTGCTTTTTTA
>JAGDQP010012583.1:24783-49915 GCA_022664845.1 Lepisma saccharinum
TGTCTGCGAAGCTTTACCCGCAGATGGAGATTTGATCTTCTTGGTAGATTTCTTGACGGGGCTTGCTTTTGTACTTCCTTTCTTCGATGGTGAAACTTGTGACGTCTTTGTGGGTAACAACGACTTTTTCCCTTTGATTGGTGATACCTTAGAAGGGCTTTTTTGCGGAGACCCTTTCTTCGTCGGAGTAGCTTCCTTTGCTATCGCTTTTGTTTCTGACCGCGCTGGACTTTGCATCGCTAAATTAAATTCTAAAGACTTGTGGTGTAAAGAGAGCTTATTTGATTTCCCTCGAGACGATCTGGCAACTGTGTTTCTTTCAAATGTTACTTTTTTCTGTGTAGACCTCTCATATGACGAGAAACTTGAGTTGTACTGCTTGTGATGCATTTCTGAGTAGGATGAAACATTCCGTGCTACTTGGTAATTTCTTCCTCTACCATTCTGTAAAACAGAAAACAAAACACTACGATTAATGAATTAAAACAAATACTACATTTTTCTAACACCAATTTACAGTAGAAAACAACATTCTTCATTTCAATTAGAACTGATAATTAATCTAAATGCTATTCGAACAATTATCTAGCTAATTTCTAGTTCACTATCCGAATAAACAACGGATATAAGAAAACTGAGTTAACAGATAATATGTAAATTTTTCAATCAATAGCAAACTAAATAATAGTAACGAATACATGGAGAATTCTACATTGTCCTAAACAGACTGATTATCTAGGTTTTCGAATTGCTAGAACATCCACTCATTCATTAGACAACTGTTCGATTATCACTATTTCGAATATCTTAACAAAATATTATGGGTAAAACTCAAAGAAGACTGAAGAGAACAAACTGTAGTAGGGACAGACAGTGTGGCCTACTTTGCTTAAGATATACAAGGTCCTACAAGAAGAAAATGAAACTAAAATTGGCAACCCTGCCGTTCACTAGAATATCGTATGTTCTACATTGAAGTTCTCCCGTAACTTGTGTGGTCCTCCTGTCAGGGAGTCTGTAGTAGCTGTGTGTATGGAAAGCACGTGTTTGTGGTCCTCGTCAAGAAAATAGTCAGTGAGACTTTTCTTTTAAACCATTTTCGTACCAAGTTTTCTCATTCCAAAATCTTCAGTTAGTACGAAACAAACACTTTCCCGGCTCATTTCAACTCTTCTTCAATCCTTTTCACAGTTAACTCTCTATCAGATAGTACAATTTTCCTCACCCTAGCTGTGTTGGCATCGGTCCTTGCTGTTGATTGTTGTCCACTGTCAGAGTGAACTTGTACTCTAAATATTCAAACATTTCCAAACGCCTGCTAAATTTTCCTTCACAATGGCCTAATATTTTCACAAAATTTCATACAAAACTATGGCACACCGATGCGCGATAGCCTATGGTTTCATTTTTATGACAAAGATCACACCAACTGCGATGGAAATAGGGAGAGGTTCACATTTTAGTACGCTGAAGGGTTACCAGTATAAAAAATAGTATCATAACTTTGTTGTTAGACCTCGAATTAACAAGATATTAGAAGAAGAAATTTTAATAACTGTGCTGTGATTACAATTGCAATAAGTAGGAAAAATGCATTTCTTAAAAAAAAAAAAAGTCTTAGAGAACTTTTCTTTTAACACAAGAAAATCAGTCCGGCGTTTGAATTTGTTCAAAACTCGATTTTGTGATTTTATTATTCTAAAAACCGCAAATATGTAACCGGCACGTCAACATTTGAATCAGAATTAATTTACACGCAACCGCTTTAATGAAAACGAAAAACCGTTGTTCGATTCTTTTTACACCAGTTTCTGTGCCCATTATCAATTGAAATATCAATTAACAAACCGTTGTAAGATTTAAATATAAATTGTGAAGAACAAAGACAGAAAATAAATGAAGTGAAAGCGGAAGAACTAGCCACTGGAATAAAATAAACTACAATAGTACCTCGTTACACTGGACTTCTGGTTTATCCGGTCTGAAGTCTTGCATTAGGATAGACTTTTCATGTACATTTTGAAAAAAACATAAATGAGTTACGATGTCGTAAGCTAAGATCAAATTTCCCTGTGTATTTAGCACATGAAACTTCTGTACAGGGAACTACAGGACAGGCTTCTAAATAGTTAGTTCCCATTTGCAAAATTTGTTTATTAGAGACGTCTCTCTGAATTACTTCCGGTCCGGATAATCGAGGTTCCATTGTACAGCATCAAATTTAGTAGAAAACAAGCAGAAAATGAATCCATTTTCAGGTAAGGTAAACGCAAAAGTAATGGACACTTTAAGAACATTTGCACCGTTATAATTTTTAACTTGAATACAGTACAAATGTTCTGATCAAATGAGAATGTTACACGTTCTCCATGCTCTCTTCTAGTGATTTCTACCCATTATTTTCATGAACATACACCACTTGAGAGGAAATCACGTTTTTTGTCTAACATTGCTTTTGTACCAGTGATGGACACGGAAAAATCTGGATGTTCCAGGAATGGACATACTAAATAACTCAAAATAATATAAATAATCATTGCTGATGTTAAGAATATGAGTAGTAAACAAGATTACATGTTTAATGCTGTTCTTCGATTATCTGATTGTTTGATGGAATTCCACTGAGTGATCATTCCGAGGGTCCTGGGTTCGAAAACAGCTGTAGACTATCCTTACTGAGGTTTTAAAGTTTATTTCCCCTCAGTCATAACAGGCAAATGCTCAGATGACACCTTCAATTTAGACCTGTCTGACCCTTTCCCGCTTCCTTTCCCCCTACCCTATCCCGGTCTGAGCAAAAGATTCCTTGTGGCTATAAAAATGCAAATTCTAACTTGCAATGAATAATGTCCAATATTAAAACAAATCATTTCATTAATGGGCATCCGCGCGTCCACCACTGAAAAAATGAGACCAACAATCTCCTGACAAACTCATGATCATGAAGAGTAAATAATCTTTCCCAAGTTGAAATAAAACAACTAACAGAATTATGATTTCGCCCTCGGAGTGGCGGAGAGTTTGGCGCGCTCACTTTTTGCGCGCGTGGTCATGGGTTCAATTTCCACTGAGGGCTATTGGACGGAGTGGTTCAGAGCCCAGTTTACTAAAAACCATAAGTCTCGTCCTTAGAAGCTCAACAGCTCGCTTAGGTCGTTAATAACAACTCAATTAATCAATCAAGGATTTTGATTTCAATCTAGTAATGAATAGTGCGTGTCCATAACTGGACAACTGGCTTTGCCGTACTAGTAATGGACACCTCCTGCTTTAAATAACAGATCTAAGTTATAATTGGTTTGGCCATTTAAATGCTCGAAACAAAGACATTTCGTAATGGATAATAGTGCAGAACAACAAAAGTAATCGTTATTATAATTTCACGAATATTAAACGAAGTTCTTACCTTAATCACTTGCTTAACAGAATGCACGGAAAAGTAGGTTCGACATGGAACTTACTTCAACATCATGTCAGAAACATCAGATGAAACCAATGAGGAACAAATAATATTCAGTGGCATCAGAACATACTCTATTAAAATTTTCCCACGTAGGGGAAATTATCCCGCACTTAAGAAAACCTTATTTTACAACTTTTCTCTTCAGTGTCCATTACTGGTGTGTTTACCTTATTTGCGAATTATTAGAAATGAAGACCATGTGAAAAAATAAATAAAAATAAAAATAGCGTCAACGTAACGCCTCTTTGCAGCCGTGTGTTTGTCTTCCATGACCACAGTCCGCTACTTCTTTTATTCAAGTAGCTCCCCAATTGTCCTCACAATGCTGGATCAACACCGAAATTTTAAGCCTCTCACCGGTATTTAAACCCGGGACCGCTCGCACAGAAGTCGAGCACGCTACCTACTAGGCTACGCAGGAGGCTTTAGGGCATAAATACGTGCATATTTCAAATGTTTTTAGGTCACAGATATCCGAGCCCTAGTAATCACACGCTCTTATAATCGCAACACCGTATTCCCAAGGAAGAAGTTCCGGGTGAGAGAACAAATGGAGCCTCACCACACATGACAATTCACTAGGTCTTTTTGTTGCTCTTATCCAAAACATAAAATACAACAATTTATCAAAATACAACGAACATTTCTTCCTTTTTTACCTCATGCAACGGTCAAGTTTTCTATAAAACTGACTTCTAAGAGTACTGAATAATTAATAGTATATTCAGTGTTGACAATAACAGATTTAATTTGTTTAAGGCCAATAAAAAAACTTCTTTAGAATTCGTTTTCTAAAGGGTTAACGTAGTACTATTACCTGTCGATCTCTTCCTCTTCTTGGATATCCTCCTGAACCTGGTGGGGGAGAATTATAGTACTGTTGCGTCCTATAGAACAGGTGCTGTGATCTGAAATAAAAAAAGTAAACTATTGTATTTAACAGTTTCGCTTTATTTCAAGTTTCTTTTTTTTTTTTTATCTTCCTTAAACATTTCTAAAATACAATTATTGTAAAACATCTTACTGCCATTCTAGAAAGTACGTATCACACTCATCAGTGAATATCTTTTTAATTTAAAAGTTGAACAAAGCGACTAACGAAATAATAAATAATGTTGGTAAAAAAGAAATCTGAGTATTCACAGATTATACGTGGCACGACATTCTTAAACATGAACGGCCTGGAGAAATATTTCTGTTGACGTATGAGGTGTTAAAAAAAATGCGTTATTAAATAAATCTTTATTCCTAAGAGAAAAACACTCCGTGAATCTTTACTTATTTACCGTTAACGTGCCACGAATTATACTGAAGGTGCTATTGAATCATTTTTCGGGAAGAACATGATGAAACCATGATATTCCTAGAAATATGCGGAAATCCATGTTAAATTGGACGCGTATTTTGCAGGCCGCCGTAGTCAAGCACCTCCCTCTTTGCTCACAACCCATCCTAACATGCGGAGGTACACTGTTCCATGCTGCAAACTATTACTACACAAATAGAAGATAATCAGTAACTTAGATAGAAATGCTTCATCGTCAATCAAAAGTATAAAGTAATTTTCAGTCATAATGTCAAGAAATTTCTCCTACATATGTTTTGTTTTATCATCACTCACCTTCAAACTGTGGGCATACAATTATGTAACGCACTAAACTCTGTGAACCAATCCGACAGTAAGTTATCGCGAGCACAGCACGAATCTAGTTAACAATACTGGAGCAAAATTAGTAAAACTGGCGTGCTTAAACTAGTTCCTGAATATTCAACGCTGTGTGAAGCTGCTGACATTATTGTGTCAAAAGAGAACGAAAATAAACCGAACTTACGGCATGTGATTACACTTTTGTTACGTCGCGCGATGAAGAAAGGAGATTTTCCAAGTACTGAGATCTACTAACAATAGCGAAATACTACATAACACAGGGAAAGAACATTATCCTCTGGATTCATCTCAAATATGCAAACAGCACTGGGCACGCACGCAGATTCGGATTCTGCTGTCGGCCATCCTGATTAAAGCTTTCCTGAGTTCTTTTGTTTTAACTGGTCACCACTTTCCTTACTCGTTTTGCTCGAAGATTGCTCTCCAAAATATATCTTCAATCCCGTTACCATGTAAACATTAAAATAAAATTTTAGTATTGCTAAAAATATTCAGCGTAATCTCCTTTAATACCAAGTTAGATTGAATCGGATCAGTCGTTCACATGTGAAGCACAAATATGTGCGCAATAACTGAGTCTTGTGACCACGAATATAGTAATTAGTTTAACACTCTAATGTGGCTAAGACCTTACGGATACTACCCTATATCATCATAAGTTTTGATTGAAATCGTTCTCAAGTTATGTCGAATATGTGGCCAGTATCTGAATATAATTACCCTACAAAAGGTAATTAGCATGTAATCGGGATCGGTTCGATCATTTCCACGTCATGCTTGTATACATTTAATAGAAACTGTGACCAGTTTAAATTTTAATGTGACTAAAATCGTAAGGGTGGTGAGCTCTATCACCAACAAAGTTTCGATTGAAATAGATTACACTGTTTCTAATATTTCAGCATCGTCGCCGTGGAAACGGTAATAAGCATGAAATATTGTAATCATTAAAACGTGAATCAATTTTCATGATAATATGAGTTAATTAGAAGCTTATTTGCTTCTTTTTCTACCAATAATCCTGTTCAACAAAACTTATTAGTTACTAGTTTAAAGTGAATACCACGGAATTTCTATTACTTACATTTCCGGTATATGATGAGCTGGAGATGGTGAATTCATACCATATCCATGCATTGCCGGGGACTGGACTTCGTACCGAGAAGGCCATTGTCTTCCTCCAGTATAATACGGCTGATTCCGTATGTGTGCGGGACGGGCTCTTGGCGTCTTTCCCATTCTAGAAAATAAAATACGAAAATCAATATTTTAATAAAACCAACTGATTTTATTTTCGTAACTGACATTATGCATAACCTCTCTCTTCAAGCTATTAACGGAATATGACAGCTTTCTGTATGATTTTAATTTCGGGGATCAACTCACACTGAAGTTAAGCTAATGTCAGTGTTGATGTCCCTTGCCGAGCTCAGGTTCTAGCGTGCAAACCTACAATGTCAATGCTGCTAAAATAATGTATAGTTACCCAAGTTAAAAAAAAAAAAAAAAAAAAAATCGTTTGTACTAATAAGGAAGTACAGATCAAAATTCAAAGTCAGGAAGCGAGTAGTGTGGCCGTAGGGTAATATTACTGATTTTCCACACAATTTTCGGCGCGATCCTAAACAGGCATTCTCCTATAAAAAAAAAAATCTAGTTTATTTCATGGGTTTAAAATTTATATCCTCTTATTTTTTATCAATAAAATCACGTCACACTATACACGAAATTAAAGTAGTTCAGATACTCCTAAAATTTAGGTGTCACTGCCAACTACGAAAAGCAGAAAGAATTAGATGGTAGTATAAAGTCGGATGACAAACGAATAGCGCTTAAGTACTGCTAATGAATAGGATATGTCGTTTTATTATTATTAAAACATAACTCAGATGATTCAATTTTTCGGACCATGAACGAAGGATCCCTCCTCGAGATATCGTATGGGGTAGGATATGAAACATATCGACATAACTTTGTGGACACGAATAACATTGACACTGAGATGAGGGCGATTAAGAATCTGTACAATCAGGTGAGCATTCGTCCCCGAAAGAACACTGCTGTGCTGTCCCTATCTGTTTCTGTCCCCGATTTCTATAAAAAGGTAAAATAGCGATAATAATAATAATTATAATGGCTTAACCCTCAAGAAATATTTTACCAGCAAAACCCAGTTCCACGGGGAAAAGCAAGTTGTAAAATAAGGTAGAAAAAAGGTACTTTCATATCAGAATGCAGATTTTACCCCAAATCACGGCCAAAATTAATAACTTTTGAACGAAACGTCCGATTTTGATAAAATTTGGTAGAGACATGTAAAGTAACATTACCAAGATTGAGTTGAGTAACCAGAAAGATTCGACCATCCTACCTCCCGTAGGCATTCGACATTGGGGCACTTTCTCCCCCTAAAATTGTGTTTTCAAATTTTTCACTATTAATTTATTAAATTATCTAATTTACAATTACATCATTGAGAAGAGCTTAAAAAACAAATAATTTAGTAGCTTGAATTTTTATCCTCCATCATCAACTGGTTCCCGAGAAATAAAAGCTCTAAACACAGTTATGTTATCCAATGTTATTCTTATGGATGATAATGATATCTTGCTTATTTATCCAAATATCTGAATAAAATCTGGGATATGCTTCTTATATCACTGTTCTATTACTTTATGGTCGAAAAAATATTAATTAAACAAAATTGGGGTTTTAGGGTATTAATACAAAAAACATATACAGGGTGGTTCACGAAATCCGTAACAAGGCCATAACTCAGCTCCTACTGCACAGAAATCTTTGAAACAAAAAATGTTCATATCAAAGCGCATGTGCGGAATCACGTGGTGATGTTTCTGAAATCAGAGGCGTCTCAAGAATACCTCTACGGGGAGCACCTTCAAAATTTTAAATGGCAACAGGGGTTGATTTTGCCCCGTTGAAACAAACGCTAAATTTTGAACAACTTTTAAAGGAAACACTTTTCGATAGCTCCTACCGTTTGACAGTTAGAAGACCTAATTGGTGGTCAAAATTAACATGGTGTAGAGGGTTTTCGGGACTTTTCAGATGTTGTAACTCAAAGGGAATAGTAAATAAAGGTTCCAAACTAATGTGAAATACTAAATGAGATATGCGGAATCAAAAGGTGAAGTTTTCAAAAACAGGAGCGTCCCTACAATACTGTTACGGGCGCCAATTTCAAAATTTTAAATAGAAACAAGGATTGATTTTGCTTTCTTTGAAATAAAAAAATACCCTTTTTTTTCAAACCCTGCGACAATAGCCCTTTTCAACTAAAAGGTTTATATATTAAAAGAAGTAAATTAAGATTTTGTTGTGCCATCTTGTCTCTGCGGTGTTGACATATTGTACCGCCATAAAACATATATTCTTTTTCCGGTGCCGCTATTGAACTTTATTTGAAGCGCGGTACGCCAAGAACAGTGAACAACATTACCATAGTGCGATGATGTAAGCTGGAAGTTACACCACTGAACAAAATTTAAGTATGAAAACTAAGAAGCAACGCTCGAAATTAGATTTTCACTCTTAGGCGCCATTTCGGTTAACTCTAGTCGCAATTTTCTAAAAAGTTAGTTTAGACAATGGAAAATGCTTAAACTGGCACATAGAAAAAGCAAATCGTCGGCTTCATTCTAAAACCTCGTATGTGAAAAAGTCCACTTTTCAGGAGAATGGCTCTTGTGTGTTAAACTCTCATTTGACGCTGCACTTTTTTTTTAAACTCGTCAAGTCTCAGTTGGGAGTTCAGCTACAAGCTTTAGAAATTTAATGTATCGATTGTTTATAATGCAAAAACTCATTTTTCGTGAAAATGGAGCTTACGAGGTTTTGGAATGAAGCCGACAAAACATGCTTTACACGTATTATTTAATGATGCAATATTTTCTGCGTACCCAAAAAAATCACACAAGCACAATAAAATCCCTTCTTAGAAAATTCATGGAGAGAATTCCCGTAACTATAACTTATTTACTTTCCATAGAACAGCAGAATTACGCTTTCACACAGCTACTTAAGTATGCACATCTTCTTGATATACCTACAATTTCAACATAATCGAAAATGGTTGCAGTTCAATGAGTTCCTTCATGTGCTGCACACCTAATCTTTCAAGGTTGGCCACCTTATCCTGTTGTCAGCTACATCACTGCACCACAAGTCAAGTCTCTAGATTTGGTCCACTACACTTGACCATCAATAAGTCCCGTAATTAATCTACAAACAGGCAATTTACTTGTGCTGTCTAGCACAATTTTACTTACCTGGTTCACCTATTGGCAATGCAAGAAATGCATTTACTATTTACTTAACTGCAGGAAAAGAACATTCATCTTCATTTACGACAATACGCTTCTTCACATCATTAAAAGTGAGCCCTACTTCTGAGTATGTCTGCAAGGTGGAAACACGTAATTTACACTGCAGGAAATCTTGCACTGCCTGGTCACAGACTTTCAAGCAGTTGATCCTTGATAACGGAGATGGGAGAGAGGAAATAATTTGCTTGAACTTCTCTTTTCCATACACTGTTAATGCCACCTTATCTTCCAAAGGCATGTTCAATGGGACAAATATCCGTACCTTATAGCTAGAAGCGCCCAAGTTCAATTTTGGCCAAAACGTGATAAATGCTGTTTTGTAAAGCTTTCGGAAGGCCTCAAATAATGGTAGTTTGATTCTTGTTGTAAACACGTAGTCTATTATGAAGTAAGTCTATTTAAGTTCGTACATGAACGTAAGAAGTTTTTTTCTGTTTTCTGGAAAACGAAGACTTGAGACTTACCCACTTCTAATTCAGATATAGATATATATAGAAGTATACCTTAATCTTTCTTTCTCTGGTGCTCGGAGAAATTCACTGACGGTGCTCTGTCATGGCTATAATGAATTGAATTATCGGCAACCACGGGAAGTCAATAAATAAAGCAATATTCAACTCACAAAGTCTAGTCGCAGGTGGCGACTGACGTAGAAAAATTAGGCGTGAACCATTTATTTCTAGGCGCAAATGGCGCCTGGTAATTTCGAGCGTTGCTAAGTTCTAGCGAATACCTATAGAGAAACCGATAATGGCGACTATATAGCGTGGGTGATAGAAGACAACAAATATTCAATTTCAAATCATAAGTTATAACCTACTTCTGCAATCATAACACTTCAGAATTGACTTCTCGTAGGAAGTGTATTCGAAACAATATAGATTTAAAAGTATTTCCTTTTACAGATCAAATCATGAAAAATCTTCAGGGGACATGAATCATAAGAAGCCTCAAGTTTGTGGTAAGCTGTAATATTTTCACTTACATAATACTCCAGACGCAACGAGTTAGAACCGGGATACCCCAGCTAGTGAGACGGGTTGGAACTTTTTTCATGCATGCCTCACAGTAATGAATTTCACGCAAACTATTAAGGGCCTACTTTAATCTTAGGTAATACATTTTGCTGACGTCCCAGCCTTTCAGAAACATACATATGTAGTTTCCCACCCTTGATTCTACTTCACAGAACTGGAAAGCACAAGATGCACACAGCGGGCAGCGAAGGTCATGTGTTTCATGAAAAGCATGTTGGAAAATCGTTTACCTCTAAAAGCTAGCCCAATATGCTACTCTGCGGGGCTAGCTTTTAGAGGTGTTGTTTTGCTTAAATATGCTTGTGCTGAATAATGCTAAATATGCTTGTTTTGCTTAAACAGCAGCGAATAATAAACATAGTTGCAAAGTAAATTTTAATAAAATTTATATATTTCTACCATACATTACGCGTTAATTAAGGCATAAGTCTCTCAAATAATAACACATGAACAGATTTTGAATTTTTATGTAGACTTTATTTTTTTTTATATGAGCCAGTCTAGTAACTTGGAACTTCAGCCCATCACGATTCGCCTTTAGCTGTTAAATGTTAAAAGCCACACCCATGCCCCTGCCGGGACTCGAACCCGGGACCTTCGAGCCGATGGCCTACCGCCGCAGACCACTCGACCGGCTTAAATTTTTATGTGTACTGCCATCTAGTGAGAGTCACGCTATTAAACAAAAGTTTAAATTATGAAATATGTATACACAAGAACGATATGATTGTAGACGCTACATTTTGTAGATTAGTTGTTCCAGAAATCTTGTCTACTATTTCTACGTAACTAAGATACAATATAAAGAAACGAAATCACGAGGTGCATTCAACAGCAGCTCGTTTCCTGAAAGGCTACTCGTATAAAGCTTAAGAGTACAGTCCAACCTTTAAGTTGCTCTACGTTATGTGAAACACGAACATGAACCGAGAGGTTCTAATACATTGTTACTAAGTTCCGTTCCGTTATTTTTTAATACACTAGCCATTATAGCGTACACAAACAGTAGTTGAGTGCATGCTTTGTTCCGTACCCTTCAATCTTCCGTCGATCATGGGTAGAGACAGAAGTTGGATTCAACGGAACAACTAAGATGTATCACGTTGTAGTACATTTAAATTGTACAGATTGAAGGGAGTATCTTCAGTATGCGTCGGCCGGAACCGAGTAGTTAAATCTAACCTAACCTTAGTTAGAAAATAAGGGTTAACTATAGTAGTGACGCACCAATTTTTTAGAAATTTGCAGGAGGAATTGAGATAATTGTGTGATGTTTGAGAGTATTAGGGAGGTAAATATTGATGTTGGTAACATTTGAAGTGAATAATGATATAGTTTTAGTGTGTTTTGAAGTTGTTTTAGGACGCACTGCATGTTGTGGCGGAAGGAACTATTTTGTGTAGAGTTACAGTTGTTGTCATGTGGAAGGCGGTAAGGCAGTGTTAAAATGGCGTGTCTTTGTGATGATTATGACATTTCTTGCGTTACTGTTATTGAACTGTATGGAAATGACGAGGGAAAGTGCATTTTGAAGGTTATTTAGCAGAGTATTTATGTAAGGAAAGGAAAAGGCCCCGAAACATTTGTACACGACTTTCTAATGGAAATTGGGAGAGTTAACACGCCTGTGTGCTGAAGGTAAGTGTGAATATGTGCCAAAATATATTTTGTAAAGATACATGACAGCACCTAACTTCCACGTTCATATGTTCAGTAATTTAAGATAATTTACGAGAAAGGAAAATAAGGAACTATTAATAATAAATGTGAACATATAAAAATACATTTTGTAATGATACACGACCGCACCTAACCTCCACGTTCATATGGTCACTGATCTAAGATAATCTACAAAAAGTGCACGAAAACAATTCCTTAAACCGCTCGCCTCCCATGAACACGTAATGTGTGTGTTTTAAGTGATTTTAAAATTGGTGCGTCACTACTATAGTAATGCCGAAAATAATTTTGTAATGTTATTTCAATGACCTGATTCGTGTCAGAAACAGAACGCCCGAAGCAAGTTAAATACCCAACGGACAACCTCATGCAGGGATAGTACACCTTTGTACGCCATGTACAAGGTGTTGACTACATAGTGAATTATCAGTTTACTTTCTTCATAAAGGCAAAAACAATTTGGCACTTCTTGGTTACAGGGCATCCACTTTCTTTCGCATAGTACAAGGCTCTGCAGGTGCAAGCTACTTCAACTTTGTTGCTGGCATAGCGCACACCTTCCGCAGTAGGATGCCCCATAACAAGTTAACACAATAATTGGCATTTGTTTAGTGGTGCCGGACCAGACCAGACTAAAATCACTAAAAACACAGACTTTACACACTGCCGGCACCCCATGGGAGGAGTACGGTTTACGCAATGTACAAACACGCGCCATTTCAAGACTGCCTTACTCGCATTCACATTACAACTGTAACTCTCCGCCTAATAGTTCCTTCCGCCACCACATCCAGTGCGTTTTTAAAACATCTAAAAAAATTAACTACAACAGTATTATTATTCAATTTTAATGTTACCCAGATTACAATTACGCTCCAATTTCATCACAAACCACACTCAATTCATCCTATACATTTCTTAAAATTGGTCCAGCACTACTAAACTTAACCCCAACAATTTTATCCCTTGTACAAATCGTATATTGATATACTATGCTAGGCCACTTCGCTGAGTGAATCTCATGATGCATTTTCAAATCCAATTCACAACTAACCTTTACGATTCGTTAAAGTCACTGTGTTGTGAAAGTAGGCTGAATCCACGTTAAGAACTGCTGGAGAGAAATCAACTATCCACTATCATGTCCAAAAGTGCAAGGAATATTACGCTGGAAGAAAACTTCCGAATAAATAACTAGAAACTTGAGGGCGTGAACAATTTTTCATATCCCTAAACAAAATGCACTATTATGATGTGAAACCTCTACACAAAAACAATTATCTCTGTTTTCATTTGCGGACAAATTTCGCAGTACTAATTTTTCGCGGGTCAATGCGAATTGCAACTCGCAAGAAACTGCTTAATCACATACGCTTGGCATTCTCATAGCTTCCCTTCAGAAGTCATTACGTAATACAGACCTAAATTACGTTCGTTTGTATAACGTATCACTTACTAAGCATTTAACTCACTTTTTCTTCTTAATATATTCACATAAACTATCAGGAAAGATACTCCAATACACACATAACCGTCAGCATAAACAACGCGAAAAAAACTTAATAACATTACCAACTCCAAAACTAAATTATTTAAAACCTATTTTTTTTTACGTTTTGTAAAGTTTTATTCAACTTACGTGTTGTTGACTATCCTTCAATTTCTTCAATGTTTTTTACGTAAATCGTCAATTTTCTCATTAGTTTTCGTTTTTCGCTTTTTTTATTTTTATTTTTGTTGGCGTTCGTAGTTTGTACGAAGAAAATAGTTCCGTTACAGTATTGGTCTGAGCAGGACTGCCAACTCATTCACAGTTATAGACGTAGACGCCAGATGTATTTCCGAACGATGGAATTCAACTTTCACAATAGACCTAATTGGATTTTTACAAAATTTCCGAGTTGTTTGGGAGTGGATAATAGTTTGGGATGGAATTAAATATACAAAATTCAGTTTCCTTTTAAGCATTGCGCTTGAAAATTTATTTCAACATTTCCAATTTCGAAATATTTCATGTTTTATAAAATTATATAAACAGGGATGTAATGCAAATTTTTACATGGGTATACGGCCGGAGGATGACCAACCGTCCCGGTTTACCCGAGACTATTCCGGTTTGGACCCTCAAAGTCCCGCGTCCCGGGCAGACCTTACCCGAAACGCCTAATGTCCCGGTTTTGATCAAAATCTCTAAAACAGAAAGTAATCATGACTGAAAATAATATATATAGCATAGGATGTGTAAGATAGAAAAAAATTAATAAGATTTTGGTGTCTGTGATAGATTCATCGTAAAAAAAAATCAAGGAAGTGAGTTAAACAGAGTGGTAAGTGGTTCACTCTTTACACTTGTTAATAATATGGTTGTAGCATATTTGAGATGCACTACTATTATGAATTACAGGATGACAGGTTTCTTATAAAGCTCTTCGTCTTTTGGAAATTATACTAAATTACGGGCAGAAATGGCTGCTTCTAAATTTTACCAATTGTAAAAAAAAGTATTTTTTTTATGTATTCACGTTGTTTTATTTCTTTAGGACATACAATATTGGTGTCAAATGTAGGCGTAATTAGCATACTATTTAGGACAATATTTCGGGTTTATACATTTACATTAACGCGGGAACCAATTCTGTACCTGAGAGCTGGAACTGTCCCTAATAGCATCCGACATCCATGGGACGTTCTGAACAGGTTCCATTGATGTCACAATGTCGCACGGGATATGGGGACATACCCAGGATATCCGTAGGAAATCCTACCTGGATAATCCCGGCTTTGTGAGTAGAGGGATATTCTGGAGATATCCTGGCAGGATGATCTCGAATGTGGTCGTATTGCGATATCTTGATAATATCATGATGTAACGCTCGCAAACAGTCAATTGTTTCACGCAAGCACGCTTCGCGTTTGGCAACTGTTTACTGAATGTTTGTACTAGACTGTTATTGCACTATTACTTCGAACTAACGTAATTGAGTTATTATGCATAGTTTACAGAAGCAAGCATATGTCCGTTCATATTGTTAAGTGCATGGAGATGTTTCAAGATAGCTAGGATATTGTGTATTTATTAATTTCACGCAAGTGAGCGAGCCACGCTGTAACTGTTATTACCTTATGCCTTTGTGATGAACATGCTTCATGCTGACCTCACATTAAATGAGGGGGAAATAACTTCAAGTAAACGCGAGAAATTTTTGTTGTTGCAACCTACACGGAAAGATCAAGACACCTGTCATGCCCAGCATTTTTTACGGTGGAGCTATGTACACGTTTGCTGAATTGCGTAGTATAAAAAATCCAATCTGAATGTGCTTTTAGTTTAAGGTGGTTAGGTATCTTTGGCTCAGACCGAATGGATGATGATAGATCGATATTTCAGTACGTGATGGAAACTTAAGGGAAGATGACCAGAAAGGATAGTCATTTAACAGGTACTACTACAGGTCATCCTGATACCACCAGGACTTGGTACTCATTTAACATGCACCTGCAAACCAAGAGTGTAGACAACTGGTCCACCCTAAGCTAATGAACGAAGAGTTTTTCGTTTATGACTGCCGATGAACAAGAATGTTGTAAAAGTCAGTGTGTAGGTAGCCGGTGAGAAATTTGCTATTCGAAATATCCCACAATGTGATTATTACGAATCACTATACAATTCGCATTCGGAAGGTCGTGTGTCCGCGCCCACCGGCCACTCATCCTACTGCATGATGAGTTGTTTCCAGAGGTTTCCCGTCAGCCACACCAGGCAAACGCCAGGATGGTACCTACAAACAGGCTCTGGCTGAATACCTTGCAATATCTCCCGGGCTGAGCCTGAGATGCCTAAAAGCCATAAATAAATTTAAAAAACATTACGCACATTTCAAATAGCTGGTTGACATGTTTTGTTCGTCACGTTATGCAAGTAGTAAATTTGTTTTCTACTCCATAATTAAAAACCACCTAGGACTAATTATTCTAACTTAACCTACAATCAGTAATAAATACCTACATTTTCCTGTGCGAGTTTTCGGAGTGCAGATACTGCAACTGGGCTTCAGAGTTGTGAAACTCATGTCATTTTTTCGTTCATGATCCTTACTCTGCAAATTAATGCACTACGCACACAATGCATTTTTTTTCTACTTTCCACACTATACTATTACATGCATTGCACAACCCTAATATTTTTGTTAACTTTGTCTACGATTTATGTAAAACTATTTATTTTGCCATGAATATGAACTATTTATTTTACCTTTCCATGCACCCACTACTGCCAGTTAGGTAGTCTCTGACAGGATAGAGAAGTCAGGTTAGATTTATTCATTATTACGTAGTCTTGCTGCTGCCACAGGCTGTTATACGTTGCTATGCCATTTACGCGACAATCAAATTACACGACCGTGATATTTACGTTCACTTTGTCTCCGATTTATGACAAATTATTTTGTTCCGAACGTTATTTATGCACCCTTAAAAAAATTTTATTTTTATATGAGCCAGTCTAAATGTCCCATATTTTTATCGTAACTTTGGACTTCGGCCCGTCACGATTCGCCTTTAGCTGTTAAAATCAACACCCATGCCGGGACTTGAACCCGGGACTTTCGAGCGGAGACCGCTCGGCCACCCGGCCGGCTATTTATACGCCCATTACAGCCGATAAGGTTAGCGTATGACTTAGATTAGTCCGGTTAGATTTTTTTTCTCTTGTTAGGAAGGATTAAATTATATTATGCCTAATTCTAACTTCTTGTGTAAAATTACTAGTGAAATTGTGGTTATTAGGTTACCAGTTCCGGTTCACTGCTACAAGTACAAGTGCAATACAAGTACACTTCTACTCTGTGACATTGCTTGTAACATTCAGTTCACCGAATTCACCGGTTATCAGTCATGACGAATTTTGAGCCCGCAACTAGTTTTTGCATTGTTCCGCAGTAGCTTACCATCTGGAGCTTTAGGTATATTTGGCAATTCTTCGATTGTTATCAAGTGCTGTTTTTTTATAAGTAAAGTTTTGCCAGTATACCACACCACGGATGTAATGTCCACGAAGATGGTACGCTGAGGTCAGTTTTCCTACAAATGCCTTTTCTGTGTTCTGAAGACGGTCAATAAAATGCTATGTCGAAACTCACTGTAGTATTATTTTCTGCAATTGAGGATGCCTTCTTGTGGATGGATAGAGGATGATTTTATTGTAGACAGGACTGAGATGAGTTGGCGCAGCCTTTGTCCTTTCTTTTATTATTTAACGAAGATGGAGAGGTCTTTTATGGTGTTTGGATGCCCTAGATCTGAATGACGGTGTTTGACCTCCGTGTTAGTCATTTTTAGGAGTCATAGTTGGATGCTGTGCAATTTAACAACATCCAACTGTGACTCCTGAAAATGACTAACACGGAGGCGGTGAAAGCCCGTCACTCAGATCCAGGACATCCAAGCACTATAGAGGACCTTTACATCTTCGTCAAGTAATAAAAGGAAGGACAAAGGCTGACCCCACCTACCCCCTGGGGATGTCCAGCTGGGCGATTTGTGATATCCATGCGACATCCTATAATATCCACCGGACGTCCCATCGCGATGGCCACATGACGTTTTACGAACATTTCATGGATGTCCTGCGGGACGTCCCATGGGATATCCATGAAGCGGACATTCGGCCATCTGATCAACAGGTATATTACATCCTGTGGATATCGTGGGATGTCGCATGGACGTCGCAAATATCCCGGCTTGACATCCCCTGGATATCCATATGATATTGAATGCTATTAGGGGTGTAAGTCGCAAATCCTTGCTTTCGAGAACAAAGAAGAAAAACTACGTCCTTTCAAATAGAAACAATACACAAATGTCATAATAGACTAGCGGTGTATCCAGAAAAATTGTCACGGAGGGGGGGGGGCTCATATTTGCTTAGGGGGCCGCTTTACAAATATCAAAGAGTATCAAATACTTCGTGTTTATCCAAAATAGTTGAACGTTTATTCAAGCAAAGTTTAGTAGGCCCTACATAATGTATCTGAAATCATTCAACATGACTGCTCGATCACTCAATTTTTTGAAAATATTTATATGCCTTATATAAGAATAGTTCAAAACGGGAATTCTTTTATTTTTATACCAACCGTTTAATTAATGGCAGCCACTTTTGTATTGCGGCGCATAGCAAAACTTGTGTTAGCAGATGTTTACGGAAAATGTAATACTTGCGGACTGGTTTTTCATAGGATATTCAGACAAAAAACATTCTTTCCAATAAGATCTGCTTGATAAGTTTAGCCCTCTGTATGGAAAACCTAAAACGTAATCGAACTGGTCAAAATGGTTTCCAAATGCGATTGTCGAAATAGAAACAATTAGGGTTTTCATGGCGCTTTTTAGCCTGGAAGGGATTGAATATTAAGCTTGGTTTCTTGTACATTATTACATATCAAGGTATATTGAAAGTATACAGTACATGAAGGCTGATGCCCTAATAGCATCTGATATCCATGGGACGTTCTGAACAGGTCCCATTGATGTCAGAATGTCGCACGGGATATTAAGACATACCCAGAATGTCCGTAGGAAATCTTACCGGGATAATCCCGGCTTTGTGAGTAGAGGAATATTCTGGGGATATCCTGGCAGGATGATCCCGAATATGGTCGTATTGCGATATCCTGAGGTAATATGTAACGCTCGCAAACTTTCGATTGTTTCACGCAAGCACGCTTCGCCTTTGGCAAATGTTTACTGCCTGTTTGTGTTAGACGGTTATTGCATCATTACTTCGAACTAACGTAATTGAGTTACTACGCATAGTTTAGATGTTAGCATATGTCAGTTCATATTGCTAAGTGCATGCAGATATTTTAAGAACGCTAGGATATTGTATATTTATTAATTTCACGTAAGTGAGCGCGCTAAGCTGTAACTGTCGTTAAATTATGCCTTTGTGATGAACATACTTCATGCTTACCTCACATTAAATGAGGGGGAAATAACTTCAAGTGAAATTTTTGTTGTTATAACCTACACGAAAAGGTCAAGACACTTGCAGCGCCCAGCATTTTTGACGTTGGGGGTATGTACACTTTGCTGAATTGCGTAGTATAAAAAAATTCAATCTAAATGTGATTTTAGTTTAAAGTGGTTTGCTCAGGCCGAATGGATGATAATAGATCGATATTTCAGTACGTGATGGAAACTTGAGGGAAGATGATCAGAAAGGAAAATTTAATACTATAGTAGTCATTTAACATGCACATGCAGAGCAAGAGTGTAGATAACTAGTCCACCCTAAGTTAATGCACAAAGAACGTTTCATTATGACTGCCGATGAATAAGAAGGTTGTAAAGGCCAGTGTGTAGGTAGCAGGTGAGAAATATGCTAAGTTCGAAATATCCCACAATGTGATTATTACGAACCACCATACAATTCGCATTCGGAAGGTCGTGGGTTCGTGCCCACCGGCCACCCATCCTACTGCATGATGAGGTTTTTTCCAGGGATTTTCCGTCAGTCACACCAGGCAAACGCTGTGATAGTACCTACAAACAGGCTCAGGCTGAATACCTTGCAACACCTCCCGGACTGAGCCTGAGATGCCTAAAAGTCATGAATAAATTTAAAAATCACTATGCATATTGCAAATAGCTGATTGGCATGTTTTGTTCGTCACGTTGTGCAAGTAGTAAATTTATTTGCTACTCCACACTGAAAAACCACCTAGGACTAATTATTCTAACTTAACTTACAATCAATAATAAATACTTACCCTTCCCTGTGATAGTTTTCGGGGTGCAGATACTGCAACTGGGCTTTAGAATTGTGAAACTTTCGTCAATTGTCTGTTCATGAACCATACTCTGCAAGTTAATACACTACGCACACAATGCATTTTAAGTCTTTTTCTACTTTCCATACTCTACTATTACATGCATTGCACAACCCCATTATTTTCGTCACCTTTGTCAAACTATTTATTTTGCCATAAATATGAACTATTTTTTTGTACCTTTCCATGCACACACTACTGCCAGTTAGGTAGTCTGTGACAGAATAGAGAAGTCACCTTAGATTTTTCCGTCATTACCTAGTCTTGCTGCTGCCACAGGCTGCTATACGTTGCTACTCCATTTACCCGACAATCAAATTGCCCGACCGTGATATTTACGTTCACTTTGTCTCCGATTTATGTAAATTATTTTGCCCCGAACGTTATTTATGCACTCTTAAAAGACTTTATTTTTATATGGGTCAGTATAGTAACTTTGGACTTCGGCCCGTCACGATTCGCCTTTAGCTGTTAAAATCTACACCAATGCCCCTGGCGGGACTCAATCCCGGAACCTTCGAGCCTACCACCGCAGACCGCTCGGCCACCCGGCCGGCTATTATGCACCCATTATAGCCGATAAGGTTAGCGTATGACTTGGAAAAGTCCGGTTAGATTATTTTTTTTTCTCTTGTTAGGATGGATTAAATTATGTTATGCCTAATTTCTAACTTATTGTGTAAAATTACTAGTGAAATTGTTGTTATTGGGTTACCAGTTCCAATTCACTGCTACAAGTACAAGTGCTTCTACTCTGTGACATTACTTGTAACATTCAGTTCACCGAATTCACCGATTATCAGTCATGACGAATTTTGAACCCGCAACTAGTTTCTGCATTGTTCCGCAGCAGCTTACCATCTGGACCTTTTGGTATACTACGCAATTCTTCGATTGTTATCAAGTGTTGACTTTTTTATGACTAAAGTGTTCTCAGTATATCACACCATGGATGTTATGTCAATGAAGATGGTACTTTGAGGTCAGTTTTCCTACAAATGTTTTTTTCCTGTTCTGAAGACGGTCAATAAAATGCTACTTCGAAACTCATTGCAGGATTATTTTCTGCAATTAATAATACCTTCTTGTGGATGGATAGAGGATGATGTTATTGTAGACGGGACTGAGATGACTTTGGCGCAGCCTTTGTCCTTTCTTTTATTACTTAACGAAGATGGAAAGGTCCTTTATGGTACTGGGATGCCCTGGGTCTGAGTGATGGAGTTTGACCTTTTCCGTGTTAGTCATTTTCAGGAGTCATAGTTGGATGCTGTGATTCAACAACATCCAGCTATGACTCTTGAAAATGACTAACACGAAGACGGTGAAAGCCCGTCACTCAAATCTAGGACATCCCAGCACCATAAAGGACCTTTCCATCTTCCTTAAGTAATATAAGAAAGGAAATCCTCCTGGGGATGTCCAGCTGGGAGATTTGTGATATTCATGTGACATCCTATAATATCCACCAGACGTCCCATCACGATGGTCACATGACGTTTCACGGACATTCCATTGAGGTCCCGCGGAACGTCCAATGGGATATCCATGAAGCGGACATTCGACCATCTGATCAACACGTATAGGACGTCCTCTGGATATCGTGGAATGTCGCACGGACGTCGCAAATATCCCGGCGGGACATCCCCTGGATATCCATATGATATTGAATGTTATTAGGGTATATGCTTTCTTAATATTTTATGAATTTTTGAAAATACAAAAATTCGTATTTTATGCATATTCGAGGCCCAGTGGCTCTGGTGGGACAAAATATAAAAATATTTTTTTCATACGTTACATATTTATATCATATCAGGAGAAACTAAGATAGAATTTTAAACTTGAACTACAATGATATTTGATTTTGAAGGGGTTACAAATTTTCAAATTGCTGAGGAATGATGCTCGTGCACGTTTGGTAGGAACATTTATCTGTGTCTTTGATGGGAGATTAAATAAAAATCTAATTTTTCCACAATTTATACACTTATGTCAAGAGCAACTACAGTAGAAATTCCAACTTTGATATTTGAGTTTGAAGGACGTTAGAGATATGCAAATTGGAAATGAATAATGCTCGTGCGTGCTTTGGTAACTCGTATAAAGAATGGTTGTTCAAAGAAATGTTCCTTATTACCATCAGAATTGGGAAGAACGATTTTACTACTGTAATGAGAATTTATATGCGTAAGTTATAAGAGAAGCAGACAGCTGTACGTACAAGCGTTCCACACACACATAGAAAGGTGGCAATGTTTCCCAAAAGGCTTGGTTGCATAATGGAATGAAAAAAGTGGAATAATGGGGTTGAAATGCCGAACAGCCATGTTACCAACTGAACACTGGATATATATATAAAGTAAGCTTTATTAGAAGCATAGTTCAGAATCTACTTTACGTATTCACATCTTTCTTTGGAACTGGTGGTAATATAACATTTACTTAAGCAGCACGAGCATTATTCACCTCCCAACTTGAAAATTTGTAACTCCCTTCAAATTCAAATATGAAAGTTTCACTTTATGCGGGGATGTAATGGGAGGGTATACGTGTACACCCACCTCAAATTTTAAGACGTCACCGTATACCCACCAAAAATTAATGAAATACACAGGTATATTGGATAGTATATGAAAGGTTTCGTTACAAAGAGAGAAGCGTATACCCACCTAAAAATTTAGCATTACATCTCTGAATTTATGCCTTAGTTTCTCCTGACGTAAGTACCTAAGTTGTAAAAATACAAGATTTTTATCTGGTCACCCACCAAATGTCTGCAATATTCATACCATAGCCCGCACGCCCCATTTTCCACCAAATGTGTGCCTCCCTTAAATTCAAATATTAAAGTTCAAGATTTTACCGTGGTTTCTCCTTATGTAAATGTACAACGTGTGAAAAAAATAGATTTTTATATTTGCCTCCACCAGAGATATCGGGCCTCCAATATGCATAAAATAGGAATTTTTGGATTTTCAAAAAATCATAAACTATTAAGGAAGCATATACGTTGATATGAACCTTCAATATATGTTGATGTTAATAGTGTATAAAAAAATAAACTTTGATATATTCAGTCCCTTCCGGGCGGAAAAGCGTCCTGAAAAAGGAATTGTTTTTATTTCAACAATCACAATTGGATAACATATTGATCAGTGCGATTACAGAGTTTTCATGAAGAGGACTAAAATTATCAAGCGGATTTTAAAGGAAAGAATGGTGTTTGTTTCAATGTCTTATGATAACCCAGTCCGCTAATACTACATTTTCCGTAAACGTCTGCTAACACATTTTGGTATCCGTCGCAGTACAGAAATGGCTGTCATTAATAAATAGGTTTGTGTAAAAGTAAAATAATTCTCGTTTTGAATTATTCTTATATAAGAGGTATAAATATTAAAAAAAAATGAAAGGTCAGTAGTAAGTCCAAGGTAAATCTGCGGATTTTAATAATTCATGAGGGAGACCCCCTAGGGCGAGTTAACAAGCTTTGTGATAGAGTATGTATATATATATATATATATATATATATATATATATATATATATACACATATATGTATGTATGTATATCTTGACAGGCACACATTGAATACAAGATTGGATTTTTTTTTTGTTGAACTAACATTGGGTGGATGAAAACTGTATTTAAACGAGATGATTATGGAAAACAAAATTTGAATACCATTCGCATACAAATGCGACATAGCAGAAGGAGGGAGAAGAAGAAGAATCTATGATGCTAAGAGGTGAAACAAAGCACATTCTCTTGTTAACATTTGATGCAGTCAGACGTACTACAAAAATATCGTCCAGAGTTGGCTGAATCCTGAGGTATGTAGATAGATGTTGTAATAGTATATATCTATATTATGCAGTATGTGCATGTGTGTACTTTAAAGAAACAAAATTGTTGATTTAACAAAAAAAAAAATTAAAAAAAAAAAAAATTTAAAAAAAATGTCCTATAAAATATAAAAAGTGCATAGGACGAAATAAGAAAAGCCAGGTTTATGTACTTGGCGAGATCTCATGTTGCGACTATGTTTAAAACGGGACGCAATCGAGATCACATAAATGCTAAAGTGGATTCTGAACCAGAATGTTTCTGTGTATGGCCTTCAGCCATGTAAGGCTCAGGTAGGGATAGGAAAGGGGACAAAATGTGGGAAGGTGTCCGCCAAGGCCTAAGTTGAAAGTGTCATCCCAGCATTTGCTTGATGTGACTGAGGGAAAAACCTATGAGGATGACCGGCTGTGGGGGTTGAACCCACGACTTGCCGAATGCAATGACTGAGGAAAAAACCTGTTAGGGTTGAACCCACGGCCGCTGAAATGCAATGACCAAGGAAAACTTCAATCAGGATGGGGTATTGAACGCACAATTTGCCGAAAACCACGGTTAGTATGATTGATACAGCGTACATGTTGATAAATAATTGTGAAATTACATTAAGTGAAGGGAGAAACTACAGGTTTATATTGTGTTGTTATGAACTAAGAGAATCGAGGTCTTTGTGTGATGGTTTGGTGGCGGAGAAAAAGATATCTTTTGCCAGGCAATGCGCGCGCACGGCTGACGTGATGTTACGTAGTGGGCGGGGCGTCTGGTTGAATTGTGTAGGGTGACCTTGAGCGAAGAGCAGTTTAGTGTCTGTGTGTATGAATGCGTGCGCCTTTTCTATAGAAACGAAACGAAGCTAAAAAAAAGGATGGTGTGTTTTGTTTGTTGTACCAGTTAAGAAGCGAAAAAGAACAATTACCGTGGTACTTATGTTTTGAACCAGCAAGTCGTGCTGAAGCAGAGCAAGTTTTTTAGTTTGTAGTAGGTTTTTTGCATCCCGAACGCGTTAAAAATTGTTAAACCCACGCTGTGCAATGTAACGTTAGACGTATTATAAATTATGTTGACTCGATTGATTGATAATTAGACGTAAAAAGGCGCGAGAAAATTGTGATTGCTCTGGAGTTTTTTTTTAAATAATAATAATAATAAAGTAATGCATGTAATACGGGTACTGTGATTGAACGAACGATACAACTTTGTGAAAAAACGAATATAAACGTGTAGTACACCGTGGACTATGCTAGGTTATAAAACACCAT
>JAGDQP010012584.1:0-25749 GCA_022664845.1 Lepisma saccharinum
TTTGTTCCTGTTACATGCTGTCACCAAGGAACTTGGCTCATCCGTCTCCCATTTCACACCTTTTTAGGGCTAAAGAACTTGGCTCCACTTTTTGCACCTCTGGTGTTTTTGTTCGGATTCATTTAACTCAATTTAGATTGATTCTAGAACTATTCTGTTTTCAGTATGTATAATTCGAGTTTCTTCAAACAGCATTTCATGTCTCTCTTTAAGTATTTCATGTTCTCTGCAACGGTTGATTTTTCTAAATAACCACATTTTAAAGCTCCAATTCATCCTGCATTCCACTGCACAACCAGGCTGCTCAATATAACACACGCCACATTCATATTTCATATTTATTCTCATACACTTACGGCATCCTAAGATCACTTGTGTCCTTAGGAGTTCTGAGGAACTATTTTATTTTCCTATTTGGAACAAAAATACATTGTATATCATACCATTGTATATTTTATGGGAGCCTAATTAGAAGTTAGAACTAACAGAGTAAGTTTAAAGTAAAAAAATCTGTTGTGATAACTGAATTACAAATAGAAATGCTAAATCCGGATTTGGAATTCGCATTTAAAATCAGGATTCTAAATCCGCTTTCCAAATTCTAATTTTAAATCCGTATTCCAAATCCGGAATTCAAATCCATATTCTAAATCCGCATTCCAAATCCGGATTTCGAAAAGTCCTTGTACCACTCTGTGCCACACTTTCTACTACGGTGGAACACAGTCTCACGATTTCGGAACAGAAGACAACAGTATCCTCATTAAGAACAGAATCCTTAAGGTGGTTCAGAACATAGAGTTCGCAAACGAAAGACTACCGTACGTTACGACACGTACTTGATGGCGCAAAACGGTTTGTGATATGTCAGTTCTTGAACATCACTACTGCCATCTGTTGGCTGTTGAGGAAAACCAAGCTGCTAGCTTTAGAGCAACTCATAGAGGTCTCTATGATACTGTCTCTATGTATCAAATTGCATTTTAGTTTTTGTTTCATTATTATTTTATTCTTTGGGATATATTTATTGTAATTAAATCTAGGTTATTTAATAATGGTCAATGTATGACCGGGTCTCCCCTACGTCACACCCCTGTAGTAACGAGAGTAATTATTTTGATATGTTTAGTACGTAAGTGTTTATGCTTATTCTTAGTAATAATATTTCTTTATTATTTTAAGGAATTTATTTTGATTGTTTTGCGTTTCGCTATTTTTGGGACTCTGGATTTCCGCTCTACATTACGATATTCACGCCATATTTTGTTATTTTCGTCTCGTGTGAGTTTGGTTCAAGACTGCGTTTTTCGTGCTTTGTGCGCGTGACGTCATGTGTGTTTGTACCCAATCTGAAAATGGCGAGATAGTGTCGCCTATATGTGCCCTGCACCGTTTATCGCCGAAATTTTTAAAATCACATAGCCAAAGAAACTGCTAAGATGTCTTCGAGCTCTGGTGAGTCCTTTCCAACTTATTTATTATAAAGGTGATGGAATAAATTCGCATATTGGACAAAATTCAATGATCAGTGAACTGTCGCTGCTTGCCTCGTGTGGCAGAGGGTAGCCATCTTGCAAAATTTTATTAACTAAACTTGGAATCTGGATTTTTAGTGTCAATTCCAAGTGAAACAATTTGACTTTACTTCAGTTTGAACTTCTAACTCTTCACAACTTAATTTTTGTTATCTGGAGAAAGAACTGTCACCATGCTTGCTTAAATTTTCTCTACCTTTTCCTCCTCTGTCAGTTTATGAACACGAGCATTTTGGGCGATATTTAGGTTTGGTAATACTGAAATTTTGAATATTAATTTTATAGTTAAGCACTTGAATTTTGATGCGTCATGTTCTCAGAAGTGAATTTAGCCATTACTGAAACAAATATTATAAAACTTAGGCAGTCAATAATGCGAAAATATTGTAAAGATAAAGATTTCGGCGGATACATGTGCACTTCTTAAATGTAAAATTCTCGATCCTTCATCCCCTCTCAATCTATTCTCTGGAATTTTGTTTGATTCAAAAATGAAAGGGGTGAAGGAATCGACAGTCAATACTTGTGTGTGTGTTTATGTGTTCGCTAAGGTACAGGCCGGTTGAGCCATGCTTAAGTTACTTTTCGACTAAGTAAAATTTTAAATAAATAATTTCTATTTTCGGGCCCAATATTCGGTTCTAAATTCTCGACTTGAACTATACATATTACATGTTACGTGTTTTGCGCTGTGTTTGAGGGTACAAATGAGCCTATTTTCTCACTTTTATGAACTTATCTTTTGGTATTTTTTAACCCAAAATAGTGTACAAGTGAAAAATAGGTGCATTTTGTATGTACAGATCGCAACATTGTAATCTGTGTGATATTATTCATATATTTCATGCTATAATAACTAACTTCACTCTGGTTATGAAAGACTAAATTTTCCCTTCTAAATTTTAATGTTAATGTTATCTTCAGGTAATGCAAATTTTGACAGGAAAGTTTATAATAAAATAGTAATAGTTCAATCCTGAAATGTGATTAATTTCTTGAAAATAACGATTGGGCTATAGAAATTATACTCTTCTTTAAGTTGGTTGAAATTCTTGCGTATTAGTAAAGCTATTTCATGCTAATTATTTGCGTGTTGCAATCCAACGTAAATCTTCTTCGTAGTACGGTACTGCGATCTAACCAAGATGAGATTTTTGCTTGAAAGGACAGTGAGTTTAATTTGCACTTTTTTCCATCGACCTATATTACACACAGTGGTATGGATGTAAATTGTCCCTAAATGTTACGTAACGTAATTAGGTTAGGCTCGATGGTGATTATTTCTCTGTTCGTTTTTTTATCTTCTACTTTGTGCAACTATACAATTACACTCATCTATTTATTTTTTAGTGGAAACCCACCTATGAGAAATATATTTGGTGTGTTAAGCGAAAATCTCAACTTGACGGTTCTTGGCTTCAGTACTGGAAGACTGCACTGCTTTTTGAGTGTTTATACGAAATGAACCCAATAATAGTATGCATCAGCTACCTTTGGTCATTGGCATGGTGCCTTCTAGAATGCTGACCCATTTGCTTAGTTCGGGTTCATTATGAGGAAGTATTTACGTTTAGTGTCACCTGTTTTTCTTCGTTGTCTGGGATCCTGTGATTGCATGTGTGTGTACCTAGCCGTCGATTTAGAGTTTCAGCTCTTCGATTCTTTTGGTGCTGCTATGAAATATTCCATTCCTATACTTAGTGGTTAAGTTCCCTGGGAGGTAGCCACATACAGCTTTATAAGAGCCTTGTTCCTCCTGTCACCCCAATGAGTATATAATAAATATGTGTGACTTCGTATTTATTTAATCATGTTGATGTATGCCAGCCTAGTAATTTATGTGTAACCGCTCCGATGTTGAGTGAATATGAATATATAAATTAGCAAGGTCAGGTGACTTGCTGTAAGACTTTGAGACAGGAGTAGAGTACTCCTGTGATTGCAGAGTGCTGGTTATGACATTATTTGGAGTCAGTGGGGATATAGGCGGGGACACTGTTTGTGGGATGTGTAGATGGCTGGACCCCAGTGAACCTTTCTGCGTTGAGGTATAGGTATGGGAGGGAGGTAGGATGAGTGATGATGTATGGAAGTGGCTTACGCCCACTCACTGGGGGCGCGCTGTGGTAACCTGCATACCTTATCTTAGCCCTGCCACAGGGGTTGTGGAAGTATATGTTTTGATTAAGCCTCGTTTCATTTTGGGCGAATCTTCCACGTATAGCGTGATCCAATTTCTGATCTGAATATTTTTATAGGCAAAATAGCCAAATCTGGCAATGGTCATTCTGGCACGCTACAGGTTTTAATAAATGTCTATGCTGCGACCGAGGTGGCTAATGACAACAACAAAGATATATTCTACGATGGGTTAGAAAGGCTGTTTGACGGATTACCGAAGTATAATTCGAAAATTGTGTTGGGTGATTTTAATGCAAAAATAGGGAGAGAAGAAAAATATAGACCTACTATAAGCAAATATAGGCTTCATGGAAAGACCAACAACAATGGAGAAAGACAGATAACTTCCGAGATTTCGAAAAACCCACTGGTAAAGAGTACGTACCTAGAAGCAAAGACATACACAAATACACATGGGTATTTCCGGACGACAAAACTCTCAACGAGATCGATCACGTATTAGTAGACAGATGAAGACACACCAATATAATGGACGTTAGGTCGTACAGAGGAGCGGAAGGTGACACCGACCATCAATTACACCGATCACAAAGGTAAGGGAAACGTTATGTGCCGCGAACAGAGAAAACAAGGGATCAAAACAACTAAAATTAGAAGTTAAACGATTACATAATCCGAGCATAAAAGCAGACCACCAACTCGAACTCTCAAATAGGTTCGAAATCTTACACGACTTGAGTAATAATAACGATAATATTGATATTGAAATTGATGTAAGGAAGATGTGGGAGGCAATTCGTTAAACATTCAAGAGCACAGCAAAGGAACGTGTAGGTGAGAGGAGACAAGAAAAAAGTTCCTTGGTTTGACGAAGCCTTAAACTTCATGAGGAACTAAATCAAACAAGACAACGATAGCTAAGTAACAAAAACGAAGCAAATATCAACCACTACAGTAATACGAAACGAAACGCCACACGGGGGTTGAGAAATAAAAAGCGAGAATATCTTACGCAGAAGATCAGGAGATGGAGGAAAACGGGAAGACAAAGAACATACGAGATATATACAAAGGGGTAAACTCGTTAAGGAAAGGATACCAGCCGAGGCTAGGAATGATTAGAAATGAACTTGAAGATCTTCAGGCGCATTCGACTAAAATTGTCGATGTGTGGAAAAGTTATTTCGACAAACTTCTTAATCTACATAACGGAGAACAAACAGAGGAATTTTAAATCCATACCGCAGAACCGTGGATTCCCGAACCTAGGGAGATCGAGATCGATATGTCGGTAAAGAAATTGTAAAATTTCAAATCAACAGGAATAGAGAATATTCCAGCCGAATTAAATAAAGCGGGAGGAAAGCACTAATCAAGGAACTAGATAAATTGATAAGTGCTATATGGAGAAAGAAGAAGCTCCTAAAGGAATGGAAAACCTCAAAAATAGTTCTAATTTACAAAATAGGCGATACATCGGACTGTAATAATTACCGCCTAATCTCGCTACTTCCAACCTGTTACAAAGTATTAAGTAATATTCTTTTAACACATCTAAGTGTATACGTAATTGAAATAATTGGATATCACCAATGTGCAATTAGAAGAAATAGATCCACGTTGGAACAGATTTTCGTCTTGAGACAAATTTTGGAAAAGGAATGGGAATACAATGGAACGGTTCACCAGCAATTCATTGATTGTAAGAAAGTATATGATTCTATTAAAGGGAAAAAGTTATACATTTTCCTTATACGATTTGGACTATCATTGAATGGTTTGAATCAACTGTTCATATACGCGGATGATGTAGATTTAGTAGGGGACGATATAGGTGCACTACAAAGTAACACTGATGTCTTAGTAGAAGCGTGCGATGAGATAGGTAAACATAGATAAAACAAAATATTGATAAGTCGAAACACCGGGAATGAAGAATATGAAAACATAAGAGTTAGGGATGAGGTCTTAGAGAACGTAAACAAATTTAACAATTTGGGAGCATAAGTAACAAGCAAAAATGATGTCAAGGAAGGAAAAAAGTCACTTAGTATCGGACAACGCATGTTTCTATTCAGTCCAAAAACTTCTGACATCGCGAATAATATCAAGGAAATTGAAATTGAAAATATACAGAACGTTTATTCTGCCGGTAATACTTTACGGTTGAGAATGTTGGAGTACGACCCTAGCAGATGAACATAAATTACGTATGTTTGAAAATAAGATTTAGAGAAAAGGGACAAGATGACTGGAGGAGACTGCATAATAAAGAACTCCACGGACTGTACGTTTCACCAGATATAAAAATATTGAAATCGCGACGACTTAGGTGGGCAGGCCATGTAGCTCGGATGAGGGAAACATGAAGATTATATTCTATCCATGGAAGGCCGGATGGAAGAAGAACATTGGGAAGACCGAAACGTCGTTGGGAGGACAATATTAGAAGAGATCTTCGAGAAGTAAGTGTTCGTGATGAAAACTGTCATGATGTTGTCCAGGATAGAATCTAATGGCGAAACTATGTAAATGTACGACTGAATTTTCCTTCAAAAACAATGTGTAGAATACTCTACTTATCATAAATACGTCAAGTTTCAACAGATCGTTAAATTATTTTCTCACGTATTATACTTTACACATTAATCAAAATCATATTGTAATGACATTTGTTAAATACGATAATGACTTTAGTATCTACACAAATATATTCTTAAAACGACTAAAATGTACGTATATTACATTGAATTGGTTAATATATGAAAGGAATAAGTTTTCTTTATCAATATATTATTAACTTTGTATAGATCTGGTCTTTAAAGAAATCGTAATTATTATTCACGGAAGTAAAATCTGAATAAAAGTCAATATTCGCAAATGTCTCTTCACTACATCAATACACAGTAAAAATTAAAATATTTTTCCTTGAAATGTCTTTTGGAGTCGATATGAAATGATCTTCAGATGTATAACCGTTCCTGGCTAACGTACGGACAGTGTGACTTCATCCGTCTAACTTTTCTATAGCCACAGCGCAATGGTGTGATAAAAATTCTGGGTAACAGATATCCGTCGCTATACGTAACTGTTTGTTCAAGTAAATTGTTTTCGCAGAATGTCAGTTCTTGACTGAACTCATCTTTAGCCACAGCATTTAGGATGAAATGTTTTGAGAAAATGATGTGTTTCGTCTGGAGCATTTAACACACATAAACAGCTGAAAAAAGTATTTTTGCTTAAATTCAATTGTGACCAGACGAACATGTAGCTATAGCATCTTGAAATGCTATAACAATTGATCGCCAAATGTCAATTATAATGGTATGTTTCATTATGTACAAATAACGGAATGTTTATGTGGAACAATGCTTAAACTATAGACTTTGTTTTTATATAGAGGGCTTCCTCCTTCATCTTTAGCAATTTTCACTGTCTCGGTGAAATTGTTTATTAATTTCTAAGCATATACGGACACAAAGAATTGTCAAAGTCTAAATAATAAACTGGGAAGCTGTCTATGGTTGACTGGTATCGGATTCAATCAATAAAATTAGGCAATAAAAGTTCAAGTCGAACATACTACGTTCGGAGAATTACTTTATTTTATTTTACCTTTTACCACAGTAAATATTCGTCACGGATGGCAACAATGCTTGGTGACCATTATAGTATATTATAGTCTTTAACAAATTTATCAACTAGTTAGGCCTACTAACGTATCCTGCCTTGTGACGTCATAAATTTGTCAATTTTGCAATAGAAGAAGAAGGCGACCACAGTTTCTTCTTCAGTTGCTAGGTAACCAAATAGTTCGGATTCTTGAAGTTAACAGCTTGAAAATATCCCTCCCCACGACAGGGTAAATGTTTTTGCACTCAAACGAATTAATTTATTAAAAGCGTAACTACTTTTACATTCACACAAATTACGATGAAATAAATCTACATATGTTGCGGCGATGATGTGATACTTTTGCATCTAATTTAAATAACTAGCAAGTTAAATCCTCCAGGTCAGTCTTGTTACGGTGAAGGGTTGCTCGGTGCATATAATCTGGAGGAAGGTGGTTTTGAAGATAAATAAATGTCTAACTTACCGAGATGCTGCAGTAATTCTAATATTACGGGGGTTGGATTAAGCACCTAACTGGTGATCTCAACCACACGAGCATCCATCGGCAAGGCCACACACCATAATATTCTCCACGCACGATAACTAATTGCTCCTCCATGAGCACACTTCAACTTGTTCTTTCTCGATTCAGCATTTCCGTCTTCTGATCTCCGTCTGCTCTTGAATTTTGAATTTATTTTAAGGCCTTTAGGAAACTGTGGGTGAGGCCGAGAGTTGTCCTTGATACAGAAGATCATTTGGTATACAGAGGCAGCTAGAAACAATTACAAAACAATCTTTTACAGTCGTCATTCACAATAATATCACGATATACAAACTGCTCATACACAACGAAGATTTAAGGAAATTGACATCGTTTCTACGGTCAACTTTAGAAAAAAATAAAATAAAGAACTCTTCTTAGTACCAAATCCTGTAATAGAAATCAAGACATATAAAGGCTAGTCAGCAAATAGTTTCAATTGTTATATCAATGGAACAAGTTGTTCCAATATTGTTTTCTTGAATGATCTCGAGGAACCTGGATATCTAATGAAGTTGGTCAAACGTGATATGATTTACCACATCACTCCAGGTGTGTAATGTCGTTGGGATATTTTTAGACTGCTGAAGTTGTTATTATTGTGGATATCTGTAGATAAGTCTTGAATAATAATAATAATAACAATAACAATAAAGAACAAATGAATGAATGAACGAATGAATGAATTCTTTATTTAAGTGTATTAAATAGCCGGATTTTGACAATATAATACTAAGTCAAACCCGTCAATTTGGAATACTGTGCCAATATTACATTGAAGCTATTACATTCGGTTAACAGAAGCTCAATATTAGATAAGAGTCATACATCAAGATATGTTTCAATTTGTAAACAGTGCTACTTAAATTTAAAAAAATATAATATAATGGGGAGATTATAAATTTAGAACAAAATATTTAATTTTATTCTTGCAAGGGTATTTCGTCTTCAAATGATAACACTAAAAGTTTTGATTGTTGTTTAGTTAACTATCGTTCTTGATAATACAGATCTGTATTTGTCTTTAGTACCCAGAAGGTTTCTAAAATTTTGTGATGGTACTTGGAATATATTATTTTCCGTTATGTACTTGCAACTTACTTTATTGGACAACAATTCGTCGCTGGGTAAATAAAGTGACGTATCTATTTTTCTTAACTTTTCAAGGGAGGAGGTAAAAGTTTTAGCCAAATCACACTTTATAGCTGTGCAGTAACATTAAAATTTTGTGTATCCCAAAAACTATTAGTCATACTGATACAACGCATTGCCACATTATAAAAGTCGTATAAAGAACACAGCTGTAATCATAAATGAATATTGTATTATTGTTTAGATACGCCACTTTGTTTTCCAAGCGACGAATTTATAGGTAAATCTTTGGTCGATATCTCTCCGCTTATTCAAGGGTTCAATATACAATATTAAGCAGCGATGTTCATTATTATCTTTGTGATAGAGTAAGTGAAACTTATAATAATGCATCGACATATTTTATACAGCTTAACTTTTTTCTGATATTTTAGTTGTAGGATACCAAATAATAACTGAATATTCAAGTTTTGTTCTCACAAGCGTCTTTTATAAAGAATATAATTTTAAAATTTAACAAATCCTCTCAGTTGATTAAAGATGAAGCTTGTTTTCCTTTTTGTCTCTTTCAAAACAATCTCAAACTGATAACAAAGTAACAGTTTTGATCAAAATATACTCCTAAACCTATAATTTTGTTCACGTCGTTAATACGACGTTCCCTTATATGACATTTCCATATACATGGATTTTGTGTTTAGCTTAAAAACATTTTCTTTATTTACAGTTAATTTTCGTTTTGTTAATTTTATACTGTGGTATTCATCCCATTGATTAGTTTTACTTACTTTCCCAGACTATAAACAAATTCGAATATTTGGAAGCTAAAACAAACTTATTCACTTTGTGTAACCGTATCAAGGTATTAACAGTATCAAGTGGCTTAGCAATATCAAATTACATCACATCACATTCATCTTTTCTATAATATACCCTTACATATAAATGGGCGCTTGGCACAAATTAGTCTCAGCCGATCTTTCCGCAACCAAACCATATTGATCATGAAGTGTAATTAATTTTGAGGTTAAATTGTAAATATTTTGTAATGAATTCTAACATATTCACCGTACAATTCAAAATTGGAATAGGTCTATTCACACAATTTTTGACACTTCATTTATCAGCATCCTCTAAATAGGGACAATTAAAGATTCTCTCCATATTTCTGGGTATCTGTCCTGATGAAGGGATTCGTTAAATATTGCAGCTTGTATAGATACTAGATAGCTACCACAAGCTTTAATAACGTACTTGGATTTTTTTGAGAAATACTACATCTGACTTTTAGTTTTTGGAAACTCTTTAACACATGATTTGAGAAAATTGCGCTGTCATTTATTACCATAATATTTGGATCTTTGTAATTAATATTTCCAGGTGAAATTATTGATAATATTGATGCATAAAATATTCTTTAAAACTTTCAGCAATAGTTGATAAGACTGTGACGATTCTACAATTTAAAGAAAAAAGATATGTATCTTTGTATCGATACATTGATACAATATAGATACATTGTATCTCTTCCTCCTAAATAAACACGACTTATAGTAATCCGTAGTATTCATTAAACTATTTTCTAGTGTATCATAATAATTTTTCTTCCAGCTAAATAATTTATTCGTACTTGTCTTCTATCATTATCAGCTTTTACAAAACACACAGAATCATAAGTTTTACTTAACTTTATGTCATATCTACATTCATATTAATAGTCTTAAGACCTTAAACGCCCAAAGATCTTTCTGCTCTTTTACCTCATTGTAAATTTACCTTTCTAAATGTTTATAAAATTATTAGAAATTTTAGAATACACAAACCCTTAAATGTTCGTATTAAAGTACATATTTTAGATTTGTGTGACTAAAATTAACAATGTTATCAAAATTTTGCATGTTGAAAACGACAAACCAAAGAGAGGTTTCACTAGTAATACATTATTTTTCTTATAGCTTTCATCATTTTCCAATATGTATTCAAGAGGTGAGTGATATTTATACACAATTATCCGTGTATATTAAAACTCAGTACAAAAAAAAACCTTCGGGGTAAAGGGAAGAGTGACGCAAGAATTCTACTCACTAAAGAAGTGACATCCATTTTGGGAGTGACATTCTTTGTGCCACTATGGCGAAAGTGTTTCTTTTGTAATAAAATTAAGAAAATTAATATCCTTCCGCTATAATAACACAAAGAAAGTCACTCGCAAAATAGATATCACTTCTTTTGTGAGTAGAATTCTTGCGTCACTTTTCCCTTTACCCCGAAGGGTATTTTGTACTGATATCACTTATTTTGTAAGTCTGTCTATTAAAAAAAAAAATAATAAAACTTTTATGTACTTATTTATTTATTTTAGAACACAAGAGGAGAACCTAATTACAATGTTCCATTTTTAAAATTATTGTCACCACTAGGAGTACAATCAACATACAGGATTGTTTTTATAATGTTATGCATTTGTTTAAGATTCAGGTTATGAAAGTCAATTTCCTTAGCTCTTTTACTTATGTCATTATAGGTTGCGCTCATTCTCCAAGTTGCTGACTTATGCATATTTGTTCTTGGTTTTTGATAGTAAAAGAATCCTGAATTGTCTATTCTAGTTTTGGTTGATGGGACATGTATCTGAAAGTTTCAGAGCAGGTTGATGCAATCTATTCTTTGCATCATTGTGTAAACACTTTGTAAAGAAAAATCATTTCATGAAGTTTACATCTGTTCCTAAGACTCATCATGTCAAAGTTTGTGTTTAATATTTTTTGCTATAAGTTCTCGGATAAACGCCTGTTTCTATATATGTCAGGAATCGTAGGAATTTTGCTTGAATTTTTTCCAGCTTGTCTTAGTAATGTGCAGTAATTGGATTCCAGATAATGGTACCGTATTCCATTTTTGATCTTTCATATGTTTGAAATAGACGCATGGGAGTTTCTGTCTTCTTGAAATCCTTTCACATTCTTATTAATAATCTCAGATTTCTATACGTTTTTTAACAACTTTGTCTACATGAACATCAGAAAAAAATTGGAATCAAATATTATACATAGATCCTTTATAGTTTTGGGGTATATTAGAGGCGTGTTAATAATATTATATTTGAAATTCACGGCTGTCTGACATCTTGTAAATGACATTACATTACATTTTTTGACATTAATTTCAAGTGAATTACTGTTACACCTTTTGACTATTTCGTTTATGTCAAGTTGTAGATTTTCACAGTCATTCAACGAGTTAATAGCAGAGTAAATATTTAGGTTGTCAGCGAATAAAAGATTGTTAGGTGTTTTGATACAGGGAGATCATTAATAAACAATAAAAATAACAGGAGTCCTAAGCTCGACGCTTGCGGCACTCCCGAAGATACAGGATATTCCTGGGATATTCCACCTTTGTAAACAACGTATTGTTTACGATCATTTAAATAAGACTCAAATAATTAACAAACCTTTGGAAATGTGGAATTGCCTAAGTTTTTCTATGATAATAATGTGATTTACTGTATTAGATGACTTAGCGAAGTCGGTGTATATTACGTCCAGTTGCTTGCTCTGATCTAAGGTTGATGTTATGTAATCAGTAATGAGGCAAAGGTTCGTTTCAGTTGACCTTCCACTGAGAAAACCATTCTGAAATTCAAATATTGAAGGTCTAACAAGAAAACTGATTTTTTGGTATAATATTGATTCAAATACTTTGGCAAATGTGCATAATATGGCAATTGGCCTACGATTGTTTATTTAAGATTTACTATTACCTTTAAGTACGGGATAAATTTTCGTTGCCTTCCATTTATCCGAAAACATATTACAGATGATTGTTAGATTAAAAATGGTTTAAAGTGGTGCCAATAAGGGTTTTTCGCAGCCCTTTACTAAACATTGCGGAATGTCGTCGGGACCTGTGCTTCCTTTTGATTTTAACTTTTTATTGCACGTTGTATTTCTCTCCTTTCAATAAGTGAGACCTTGAGTTGATCTAATTTATCGCTCAGCTTAAGCGTTTCGGTTTGCTTGTAATTTCCCTGTGCATGTTCTTTTTTATAGACACTTTGAAAATATTCAGCAAAGAAATTCACAATCTCGTTGTCGGTTCCTAATTTTTGGCCAGTATGTATTAATGTATTACCATTTAAATAACGAGTCTTCTGTTTCATCAAATCCCAAAACTGAGCTGGATTGGTTTCAATTGCAGATTCCGACAAGTTTATAAAATTATTGTGCACAGCTTTGATTTCATGCTTTACCTCCGTTCTTAATTTACAAAATTCCTGATAATGATAATGATAATGATAATTATCTCCATTAGGTGATACGCCTTCCTTTTAATTTTCTTTATTATATCTGAATTAAACCAGCACGGATAGTTCCGATTTGAGTATTTTTTTAGGGATACTTTTATCAAATATTTTAAATATTATGTCATAAAAATGGTCAACTTCCATTTTTATTAAGAACATGCCAATCTGTCTGCTTAAGCTCATAATATATGAATGCATAAAGTTTGCATTCCTATAGTTAAATCCTAATACCCTGCTGTGTATTTTCACAGTTTGTCTAATTTTTGTTTATATATTTATGTATAAAGCAGGGTGATATACATCTTCCTTAGCTAAGGGAGAGATTTCTTTGTTTACGGTAACAGAGTCTAGATTGGTGAGTACTAAATTTAATGTTTTTCCGTAACTATTAACTATATCATTAATTGAGTGAAATCCATAGACTGACATGAACTTGTGTAGGCTTTTATACTTATTAGGTACTTCGGTGAGATTGAATTTGCTAATATTTATATCTGATAAATTAAAGTCCCCAATTACAAGAATGGAGCAACCCGGAAACATTTCGTCTAATTGAATTGAAATAATGTATCACATACCTCTGTAGCAGACTTAGGGATAAATTATAATTCATAGATATAAAAGTTTATTCTTTGACATGAAAAGTTTGCTAACACACAATCTATTCCCAATTCGGAGCAATCAGTCAAGTCTACTTTGAATTTGTTCTTTTTTACTCCCAGTAATGTTCCTCCCACTCTATTTGCCAAATAAATCTGCCCTCCTGTCGCACGTGAATACACAATATCTTTCGTCAAAGAGTTCACTATCAAATATTCCAGAATGAAGCCAACTTTCACAAATTCCTATGATATTATATTTTCACGAAAGAACATTGCAAAGAAAAGTATTTCTTCTTGTGATCAGACCCCACGAGTTCTGGAAATAGGCACTTAAGAATTTATTTTTATCGTTTCTGTTGTCAGTTTCTTTGCTGTTCGCATATAACTGATTGTTTAACTAGTCACTGAACTGAATCTTACCTTCTTTTTCCAGTAATTGTGTCTCATCCCTTCGGCTTATGGTAGCTTGCTTCCTAGTACTTCTTCCAAGATTTTTTTCCTGAGAAGCAGAATTTCCGTTGCTTCCTTCACTCGAGTGGTTTGTATCCAGTGTTTGATACACCTCATTTTTCAGGTCTTCTAACGTATACACATTGTTGTCGATATATCTGGTGTAGTAAAAAGTAATCCATTATTTTTGCATGACATTGAAGGTTTGACTTACCATAGTTACAATGATCCGATTTAGGTCACATATGCGCCGTTTTGTTCGATAACGTGTTGCCATTTGGAAGGTAATACCATGATGCCTCTCTCACAGAAGCCCTTTCACAGAAACCTCGATGTTCACAAGCCTCTCTTGAAGCGAATTTTTCACCAGCAAACGTGTTCGCCATGGACATTAACAGATGGTAATCACTCGGTGCCAGGTCCGGACTATAAGGTGGATGCATAAGAACCTCCCAACCAAGCTCCCAGAGCTCCTGGCGAGTCACTATCAATGTGTGTGGCCTGGCGTTGTCCTGGTGGAACAAAATGCCTCTCCTATTGGCCAAAGCTGGCCGCTTCTGGGCGATTGCTGCCTTCAGACGGTCCAATTGTTCACAGTATAGTTCCGAGTTAAGGGTTTGGCCGTAGGGGAGCAGCTCATAGTAGATAATTCCCTGCCAATCCCACCAAACACACAGCAAAACCTTCCTGGCCGTCAATCCTGGCTTGGGCACCGTTTGCGCCGGCGCACCGCGCTTCTACCACGACCGTTTTCGCGTGACGTTGTCGTACGTGATCCACTTTTCATCACCAGTCACCAACCGCTTCAGAAATGGGTCGCTTTTGGTGCGATTCAGCAGCGATTCGCAGATGGAAATTCGGTCCATGAGGTTTTTTAGCGTTAACTCGTGTGGCACCCATACATCAAGCTTCTTTGTGTATCCAGTCTTATGCAAATGGTTCCACACGGTTTTTTGTGCAATGTTTAGCTCTTGGGCAATCGAAACAGTGCTTACATGACGGTCGAACGCGACAATATCCATGATTTTATCGACATTTTCGACAGTTGGCCTTCCAGTGCGTGGTACATCTTTGACGTCAAAATTACTGGAACGGAATCGACGAAACCAAAATTGCGCGTGATTGACTGTTACAGTATCAGGACCATAAATAACTATTCACATTTACAGCCGCCTGGCTTGCGTTTTCGCCTTTATCGAAGAAAAACTGTAAAATATAGCGTATTTTCTCTTTGCTAGTGTCCATTTTGACGCGCGCTCACACAACACTGAGTCAACTCATCACAACTATCTGAACAGTGTTTGTAGTACGCAATCTCATCGTTTGAAAGCCATCTCGTTGAACCCGATCGGACTTATACAACGCGAAATACAGATCGCTGAAGCCATCTATTGGCAAAATAATGGATTACTTTTTACTAAACCAGATATAACATGTCGAACCTGAGACTAGTCCTTTTTCTTTCTAATCTTGCACCCCTTATATACCCACCTAGTTCCTTCCTAGTCTCAGGAACACGAACAGAGAAGTCCTCAGTCACTATCACAGGAGTTTCTTTCGCTTTGTATGCATTTTTAGTACCTCCGCTTTGCGTTTATAAAAGGAAAATTTAACAATAATAGCCCTGTTTCGGCCACGTCCTAGTCTATACGCTCTTTCTATATTCTGTGATCCAAGCTCGACATGTAGTTGTTTTTTGACAAAAGTTCTTACTGTATTTTTGCAGTCTTCCCTGGTTTTATTTTTCTTTTCATCCACATTTCTGAAGATCAAATTTTCTTTTGCAGTCTTCCCTGGTTTTATTTTTCTTTTCATCCACATTCCTGAAGATCAAATTTTCGCGTGGCGATAGATTTTCTAATTTAAAGACATAATTTTCTCAAACAATTCGTACCTAAAAATAATTTGTATATTCATGACTAAAAAGAAAAGCGTGGGTCGCAGTCTCATATACATTCACTTTATAAATCTTTGAAGTGGCTTGCTCCATGCTTTTCATTTTCGTCATGCATAAAGAAAATCATTTTTTACCTTTTAAAAGGAATTTCTGATAGAATCACACAAGTAGTAATAAAGACAAACAAGAGATACAGTATGGAAGTTATACAAGTATATGCTCCAACAACGTCACATCCGGAGGAGGAAGTCGAAGAGATATACGAGGAGTTACAGACGATTTTGGATAGTAGCAAATCATTATAAAATTGTGAAGGGAGACTTCAATGAGAAGGTAGGAAATAAGTTGTAAAGTGACACGAAAGTGGGAAACTTTAGATTTGGTAAAAGAAACAAGAGAGGAAATACGTTAGTGAAATTTTCAGAAGACAACAGACTGTTCATTTCTAATACATTTTTCAAGAAGGGGACATGGAAAGGCCCAAACGGGATTTAAAACGAAAAAGGCTACGTTTTAGCGAATAACAGGGAAATTATGCAAGGCGTGTCTGTTCTGAACGGTTTCAAAATCTCAAGTGATCATAAGACAGTGAGATGTAAGCAGAAACTAAATACTAGACTTGAGAGAAAGAAGGAAAAACGCCAGTTTTAGATCTGGAAAATCTATCGAAACACATACAGACATTCGAAATAGATCTAATAAGCAACAGATTCAGCTCCTTGGAAGAATTAGAAGACAAAAAAAGACACCAATAACACAAATAAAATACTGACTGAGATAATAAGAGAGACAACCAAGGAAATAGCAGACATCAAAAAGAGAAAAGAGAGGAAAATCTCTGAAGAAGCCAAACTCTTGATGACGAAAAGAAGGGAAATGAAAAGAGAGGAAAATTACAGAAAGATGATTGAATACATAGAACTAAACACAACCGTAAGGAAGAGAATAAAGGAGGATTTACAACGAGCGTCTTATTAGAAATACAATCGAGTAAAACAGTAACTCATGATAGGGAAAAAGCAAATAATTGTAGTTCAGAGAGCAGACGAGACCGTAACAGGAAATAAGGAAGAAATTATAAAATTATTTGAAGATTTCTACAGAGAATTGTACTAGTCTGATGAAGAACTAGGAAATGAAGACTCAGAAGAAAATGATGTGGAAGTCTGAGACGTAATGAAAGAAGAAGTGGATAACGTACTTCAAGGGATGATGAACGAAAATCGCCAGGAGAAGTCTTAACAGATTTGTTTAAGTGTGGAGGTGAAAAATGAAAGAAGAACATGCCAAATGATTCTCAATGTGCCTGAGGAAGAGAGAGATACCGTCAAGTTGGAATAATGCTATTATCATTTTCTTGTACTAAAAGGGACAAAGGGTCGAAAACTAGAGACCAATTATTTTTGTTGGGGGAACCACCTTGCCACCCCCAGCTCTCAGCATCCTTTGCTCAACTCCCCTTCGCGCTTCTGACGGACTCAGCGAACTAAAGATGTTCTCCACGAAGTTGGAGTGGGCCATCCCCGTTTTCTATCACCCGACCTCGGCCCCGGACACGGCATCGGAGTGCGAAGTCAGTAGGACCTTTCCCAGAGTTAAAAAATAACAAAAAAGTAAAAAATGAATTTAGGAGACGGGAGGGTTATGGGGATGATTCTTTGGCCCAGTTCCCGATGGATAAACCTGATCCGTGTTTCCTCGTTGGGGGGGGGGGAGGGATAATTCTCCTTTATTTTATTTATTTCATATATATTTTATTACACTTGAATATACCATACAGTTTAATTTTAGTCCTGCTCTATATTTATAGAACTATATTTAGTTTTTTAACTCATGTCTTCTATTTATTTATATATTTTTAATTATTTTTATTGTCGTTATTTCTTTCCCTTTATTTTGTTTATTTATTTTTTAAGTTTCTTTTTGTTATTCTTCCACACATCCAGTCAAACTACAATTCCTCGCGTTTTTGCTTATTAGTTATTCGCTTTCTTAAATCTTATTATTAGATTGTATAACAATATTTTATTATTGCTTTGGTAATCTTCCTCCTTTTGTAGCTTAAACGTGTTACTATATTTTTGATATGTGCAAAATTATTTAGCATTGTTTCCATAAAAATTGCAATATATTTTATCTGTATCATATTTCCTATACACTAATATTATTATTTATTAGAACGAAAAACAATTAAACTATCAAAAAGATACAATAAATCATATGCATCTTGATGAAACAAAATCCCTAATAGTATTCGTAATAAAAAGTTAATTTCTGGTCCCATTTTATTCCATTCTAATTCTATTCATACTCGAACCTATCTCTATTTAAAAGCACATTTACTCGCTCATTCACTCAGGTGGGGAAGTCGACTCTACAGTTCCAGGTCCTGGGCCGCTGGACGAATCCTCCAGATCCTTTGGATTCGGGCGGTTCCAAGACGCCTCTCTTCTCCCTCTTGTTCACCACAATGTCACATATAGACACTACCACACATCTCTTCATCACAGTACTTCACACGCAATTGTTTACTTGGTTTCAATTCTCAAGTTTATTCTCCATCCAGAGTTATCCTGTCCAGATCAATTAATTTACTGGCATTTCTCTACAAAATGTTCATCAAAGTAATTTTGAATCGTATAAAAGGAGACTTGAATTTTTAATCACTGAATTTAGCACAGTGGACCATATACAAGCATTGAATGAAGTTATGGAAAGGACTAATGAATATTAACTTCCACTATGTGTAGGGTTCATAGATTTGAAAAAGCTTTCGATTCGGTCTCTTTAGCAGCAGTACTTAAATCACTTGAACATCAAGGTAACGTACGTTTTCAACCTCTAAATTATGCTGATTTTGATAAATTAAAGGCATATTGTATTCAACAAAACAAACAATTTGCTATTGAATTGGTAAAATAATATTGACAATTCAAGGCTGTAATTAGGAAATTACCTTTAGATACACCCATCAAAGATATCTATGACGACCTACAAGATCTTAAATATCTCGGGATGGAACTCGCACAAATGTATGGCCAGGACAAGACTACCCGTGAAAAAATACCACATCCGCTGTTCTTAGTCACATTACCTGATGACCATGAAATATACAACGTTTAGTCCCTTTTGAGCTACAAAGTAGCAGTTGAGTCTTATCGCCCATCGTAACTTCTTCAGTGTTACAAATGTCCGTGACTGGGACACTCCCAGAAGACCTGCTTTATCGACCCCAACAGTCTCAGATGTGGAGCTGCTCATCTCACCAGCGCATGTAAGAAAACTCGAGACACACCAGCACACTGTGCCAATTGTAATGGGGATCATCCTGTAAACAATCGAGGATGTGCCGTTCTTAAAAGAGCATTAGAACAGCGACGTAACAACAAAACGAAATACATTTTTCCATTGCATAAGAAATCATCCTCTACCACACATCCAGGTACCACTAAATCTTCGCCCTCCATTACTACTGTCTCTCACCAGCAGTCCTCGTTACACTCAAGGACCTCTATCATCTCCGATCAAACAAAATACCTTCATTATAATGGAAATTCTTCAGCTTTACCTGTCATCACTCCAATGGTCGATGCCAATTCACCCACTGTCTCTTTGTCAGGACTGGGAACCTCCATCAAAGACATATTCATGATATTTAAGGAACTTTGCCAAGGGCTGAATTTAATGCAAGTACTCATTCGTCTCCATCAACGTCTTGGTCGTATCCAAGCCGCTGAAGATAAATACCAAAAAATTGCGATCATCATTGAAATTGCTTTCAGTGCCCTGGAAGATGGATTCCAATAAGTAGCGTCTCACAAGACTTTTGCGACTCACATTTTGGAACGCAGATGGAGTCTATGATCAACGACTTGAACGTAAGTACTTTCTTCGTGAAAAGCGAATTGATATTATTATGCTAAATGAAAACCATCTTAAACCTCAACATACTTTTCGCATTACACAATCTACTATACAGAGATCTGGCTCGAAAGGAGGAACGACGATACTCTTCAAGAACCATCTCCCTATTGAGAGGCTAACTTTACCACCATTGCAAGCCACAGGAAACAGTATCGTCACTCCAAATTCACCGATCATTCTTATAGCAATTTACAAACCACCTGATATTTCATTAAATCCTGCTGATATAGGGCTTTGAGTGTACAGGGAAATCATGTGATATTAGCTGGTGACCTAAACTGCAAACACCAACATTGGAATTCCTGTATTCGTAACACATCTTTCTCCATGCTCTATAATGCTTTACCGGCACTGGATATGTATCCAGTCTCCACCACGGAACCAACATTCTTTTCACGTGGAGGCGGCCACCCTGATATACTAGACATAGCCCTGCTAAAAGGAATAACAATCACAGAAGAACCACAAGCGATCTTAGCATTAGACTCAGATCATACACCAGTATGCCTTAACATTCAACAATTGCACTCTCCGGACTTACGAGCATTGCCACCCATACGACAAACTAACTGGAATCACTTTCAACAACTTTTAGCCCACACAATAAATCCCAACATGAAACTAACTTGCGCTGATGATATTGAACCTACAGTTGATCTCATCACTGCAAATATTTAATCCACTTTACAACTACCACATAACTAGCTCCCTCCGGCCCTGGTACTCACTTCACTCCAGAGGACTTACGGACACATGCAATAATTGCAATAAAGAGATGGATTCGTAGTCAGTGGCAGAAGACTAGATTACCGCTCTACAAATCCTTGTGGTACCAACTCAAACGTAGGGTCCAAAAACGTCTCAAACGCCTCACTCCCTTACACTGGTCCGAAAAACTGCAAACTCTCTACCATCCTAACTACGAATATTTGGCACTAGGCTTTTGATGACCCATCAATTTGGTTTTCGACCTCAATTTAATACAGAAGCTCAACTTTTACGCACTGTCGAAGAAAGAACATTGCAATACAATAGACGTGGACACACCTTTGGAATTTTTCTAGACACCGCAAAAGTGTTTTGACAAAGTATGGCACAAGGGACTTCTATATAAGCTAGATATCTTCGGATTGCACCATCATTAAATACGTATACTAACTTCATATCTCCAGGAACGCTCATTCTATGTTTCTTACAAAGGGACCACCTCGCAATCATATCCTATAACAGCTGGTGTACCAAAATAATATGTTTTTGCTCCGTTGCTCTACAACCTCTATACTGCTGACATTCCTACCCACTCTCACACTCTGCTAGCGGCATTTGCTGATGATACGGCCATCTTTGGTTCATCTCATCATATCCGCCTCGCTGTCCGTTAAGCCCAACAACACCTGGAACTCATCGAAAACTGGACATCCAAATGCCGTCTAAAAGTTCTCTTTGGTACTCAACTACTCTACAAGAAAAGTGCTACCTATCTGGGAGTCGAATTGGATCGGTAACTTACGTTTCAGCAACATATCAGGAATACAGCCACCAAAGCAACACAGTGCGCCTGCGCCTTATATCCTGTTCTAAACAATGGTAATGGTCTTTCGCTCCAAACCCGTCTATACGTTTATCAATGATGATCCATCCTAAACTCACTAATGCCGCCCCTGCATGGAATCATGCTGCCAAAACCCATCACGTATTGCTATAGAGTACAAAACAGCGCCGAACGAATAACTACGGGACATCCACGTGACACCAGCATTCTTCAGCTTCACGAAGACATAAATATTTGCATGCTTCAGGATGTAATTGACTCGCACTGCAGATTATTCTAGATCCGAATTACACAATCACCATATGAAATTCTACACAAACTTGGCATAGCCCAACCTCTCCGTCATATTCATAAAATGCATTAACTCATCTAACTCTTCCGATAACTCATATACTTTTCTGGAAATAAATTATCTTAACATCTAAGCCTGACTGACTAACTTTACCACTTTGTCTCGCTTGAAAATCCCCTCAACACCTTGAGATACCACAACTCCTTCTTAATAACAGATTCAAAGAGTAAGCGACAGTTGCTCCTTAACAATTCCTATACGCCAGACATCTACCCAATCAAACCTCATACTGAAGGCATGGGCTCCGCAAAGAGCCCGAAACGTACATTCAACCCGCCAGATCATCCTGCTCCTCCTCCGCAGCGAAAGTGTATACATCAAGTTGCTGCGAAACACTTACTCGACTGCTACATATGCCATTAGACTACATCAAGAAAGAGAAAAATTTAAAGTTGGAAAAGTGGTAAGAAAAGGAGATTCAATTTCTCCAAAACTGTTTTCTGCGGTCCTGGTGGAAGTGCCGATATCTTCATCACCTATGATTCACTGATGTTTGAGTCCTGTTTGCTTCAAATACAGAATAACTACAAACCAGAATGAAAGAACAGGGTAATGAGAGTTCGAAAATAGGCCTTAAAAGTAAATTTAAGAAAATCAAAAGTAATTTAAACTTCGCATCAAAAAAAATTGCGACAACGAACACCGTGCAGATAGGCAATCCAAATGACACCTTCTTATCCCATAATCGTGTCTGGTAAACAGACCCATCTTTTTCCATCCTTCGTCTCGCCCATACTAAAAAGCAACCATCATGAGCACGTTTGTTTTTTCAAAATAGACATGTATTAGTATCGACAAAATGAAATAATAAAAGCGAGACGAATCAATAAACATAAGTTGATGCAGGGAGAATTTTAAACACATACAATGAGACATTGAAACCGATGGATATCTGTGAGACAGAGGCAGAGAAATAAGATAGATAGATAGATAGATAGATAGATAGATAGATAGATAGAGAGAGAGAGAGAGAGAGAGAGAGAGAGAGAGAGGGAGAGAAGAAGAAGATGAAGTACGGATAAAATTATGGAACTTAAACGTAGTAAAATGTTAAGTTCAGTTCCCACAGTATAAACTTCAGTTCCCACAAATCAAATCTAACAGCAAGATAGAAGTGAATTTTGGATTTTATATTTTTTCAGCACTATTAGAATATATAAAGAGTGCTTCAAATATTCATTAAGTCACTTTCGAAATGGAGACCAAACTTGGTGGTCAGAATAAATACTCATGATTTCCAGTGAAACTCCAGAGTTCTGACACATCTAGGATAATATCAAAAGTGTAACACACATGCTTTGTTTCCGCGTGGTTAGTTTGCAAATTCGATGGGCTTAGTAAACATACAGGTTAGTAAAACTTTGTAGTCAGAGATACTGTCAAGATTTTCAGTTTGGGGGGTGTAAAGTCAAAATTGGGAGAATGTAGGTAGCTTTGCAATGTTTCTATCAACTTTTAACCGCGAAGAAATGTTAAAGTTGGGATTTGGAGCTGACACTTCCCACCGAGGCCGGGTCTGAGCGAATCTCTGATTGTAATCATCCCACCGAGGCCAGGTCTGAGCGAATCTCTGATTGTAATCAACCCAGTAGATACCGTAGGCCATATCTTTGATTCCAGACTAATCTAAATTGAGCATACAAAGAACATGAATCGATGATAATTTTTCTGCTTAATTTCTATCAGAAATAGCCAAGATTATAATTCCAAACTGTATTAAAATGAAAAGTTACAAATGTTCAAAAGCAATATTCTCAAATTTCTATAGGCATAGCAGACAGTACATGTTGCAAATTTCAAAAGGTGAAAAAAGGAACAAACTGAATGGTGTGTTCATAAATTAAATTATGGGATGAAAACGAATTTTTGGCTTAATTAATATACAAGAATTCTTCTCTTGAAATAGCGAAAAAGGGGGCTATTTTCTACTCTTATCTTAACATGTATATGTTCCGAACATGAAACTCTAGATAACACGTATTGCGAACATAACGTTCTAATAATTATAACAATAATGAACTAGTGTTTATAACTATTCGTACAGATGGAATAAACACGGCAGAGCTGAAACGGGTCATAGGCTTTCGGGGCATATTGGTCAGGGTTTGGACTGTGTCATCAGGTTTAAAATTCGAACGCATTCTCACGCGATGATTCTATGTAGATCTGATAACCCGGATCATGAAGGAGAGATTTTAATTATTTCATTGCGTTTGAACAGTGTTTGTTTCAGGAGTGACCAGGATCGGAGTTGTTACATCGAGAACATGAAAAATACGATGTCGAAATTCCCAGTTAAATAGATTATCCAGATCGGGTCACTAATGTTTGAGTCAGGCCCTATCACCGGGTCATCAAAATTAACCCGGATTTAGCTGTGGAACACGCACACAGAGAGAGTGTGTAAAGTAAGAGAACAAATAAACATGAATAGAGAGAGGGAGAAGAAGAAGAAAAGAAAGAAGCAGCGAAGACACAATAACAATACATCAAGAAATAGAGGAAGAGAGAAAGACCAATGAAAAACATGAAAAGTATATTATCATTATGATAAACAACACACACATACTGTTTACTCGGATTCTGACAAGTGATGCTTCGTAAGTTCTCCACAAGGGAGATAAATCTCTGTTTGAATACTTCAGTGTATGCAAAAAAGAAACTGGCTGGTGGGGAATCAAACCCAGGTTTTCAAATTAGAAGTCCAGCACTATAGCGATACTCCACACGTACCTCTATCCGAAACATGCTTAACAAATGCTATAGTGTTTCTTTCTAAGAATAATAACATGAAAAGAACACACTTCAGGTCAATGACATGTTCTTAACTGACCTTGTAACTCCTTGAGACTGGATTTGGACTTTTCCGACCAACATTCGTAAATCGTCTTTCTCTCTATAGTGACTCAGGTATTTGATTCCACAGTCTGAAATATTCTCCGTTTTGTATGAGAAGTTATGAATAGTTTCTTCACGATCGCTTTGTAAAAAACTTTTCTTAAACAGGGTTTGAACCTACGTTGGTTTGCTTCAGTATTTGAAATTCCATCACTTTTCCTCTACTCTATGTGGCCAAAGAGAAGTAGAAGCCATACATTACTAAGTTAATCTTTGGAAATAACCAACTTAGTTCTGTAACTTGTTTAAGTTCTTTATTCAATGACTTATAGACAAATTAGTGCCCAGTAATAACAGAAATAACAAAAACCAGGAGAAATGCCCATACAGCACAGGTACATTCTAGGAATATGCTACAAATATCCCCCTGAGAATATTGGAATATCCGAATTATATTCTTAGATATTCTTAGAACATGCGTAGAATATTCAACGAATATCTGAATGTCCGTGATGAGCGCATATCCCAAGGATATTCCTGGCGTTATCCCAAGTATAGTCTACGAATATGTGGAGGACATTTTTTTCTTTGGGGATATTCTCAGAATATTCGAGGAATCTTCCTGAAACTTCAATCTGGAATATTCGTTTAATATTCTAAAAAGTATATTCTACGAATATCCTTAATTGATCCAAAATATTCTGGGACATTGTACGCATATTGTGGATCTAAAAGGGATATCCCTGGGATATCTTATGCTATGTGGGTGAAAGAAACAATAACAGCTTATGCAGTTTCTTTGCGTCGTGGAAGTTCAAAGTCACGCTTATAGGAATAAGTATTATTATTATTATATTATTATTATTATTATTATTATTATTATTATTATTATTATTATTA
>JAGDQP010012584.1:25759-49915 GCA_022664845.1 Lepisma saccharinum
TTATTATTATTATTATTATTATTATTATTATTATTATTATTATTATTGTTGCAGTGAAACGTCCGATTAGTGACAGTTTTATATTCCCTGTAGAACAGCATTGAATATTATGGAAGTAAACTCTGTCAATAGTGGATATATATATGAAGAAAAACACTGACAGCTTGATATAGTTGTCTTTTAAATTAAAACCTCTCTATAGCGGACGTCTGTAAAACTATCTGCATATAATAGTTGTTCAGATGTGAGTAATTTTCCTATCAGGAAGATAAATTATGACTTTACTTCCCAACCCCTCCAATACAATCATTGAACATCTCCAGTAACAAATTTTTTCAAAGTGCCTAAATGAACTCACGAGCCCCGAAGTATGTCACAAGTTCTAGCAAAGCGGGGGCCTGCGCCAAGACGCCCAGCTGAATTCAGAGACACTATGCCCCCCGCTCGGTGTGCATCCTGCCCTGGTGGGTTGATATACATCCTAGCTTTTAGTAGCTAAACTCCACGTTACCATGGTAACTTTTTTGTTCGTTAATTTTATTGTATATAATCTACGACAAATGCAAGAAAGCAATTATTAATAATAAATCTGAATTTAGAGAAATACATTTTGAACGAAAAAAAGAAGAAAACATTTGTTCGCCCGCCGGGATTCGAACTCGGGACCCCTGAATTAGTGTATCCATGCGTTAACCACAAGGCCAAACTGCCAGTTGCCGAACAGACGATTGACAGTGTTACTTATAGTTCGAACTCTGCGCACATATAATTTAAAAAGCGCAAATCTCGTGAACCATTGTTTGCAGATAAAGCTCGTGTCCCAGTTTCTCTTCCGTTTCCAGAATAAAAGACATAAAATTGAATTTTGAATTTAGTATTAAAGCCTTTTAGGCAACTTTGGATCAGGTCGGATGCATGATGATGGGATTAATTGGTAGAATGAAGAAAGTGGGAGAAAATGGGACAACGTCTAGAAAACGCATGCACACGCATGACATTGTTCCTCAATCATTTCTGATGTTGGATTCTAAACGATAGCTTTGCAATGCGTTATTAATAAAAAAATGTATTCTCCCCAGGGTATTTCTTCTAAATCCGCCCATCGCACACGGTGTTTGTCCACCAGAAAGCGCACATAGCATGAGCAGGGATCGATGCAACGCAGCGTATCTCAACCTTTTTCATACCGCTACCCCCTTGTACGTACGGTGCCTTCTGCCCGGCGATCTCCAGTAGTATTTTTCTTGTTTGTAATTAGCGGATTTAATTAACGTTGTATTGAAAAGCCTCGTGAAGGCTTCAACACACACACACACACACACACACACATATATATATATATATATCATCATCATCATCATCATATTCAACCGTAATTCGTGTTATTGAGAAACAGGCGTGTAAAAAACGGAAGTTCTCAAGTCATTTGCATGACTTTTTCTATAGTTGCTTACCCTGAAGTTTTGATGCTGAGAATAATTTTCCTAAACTAAATTATAATATCCCTTTCCGGAATTCAAACTCAAAAGTGAATCTCGCTTATGGGAAAAGCAATGTTTATTCAGAAAACAACTTTTTCTTGTCTAATTTTATTAATTAGATTTATTTTTATAAAATATTGTAGCATCTATCGATCTCGATCTACTTCAACTTTTAATTTGGACCACAAAATGGGGTTAAAATTTAGTTTTGCAAAATTATTTTCACAGTGTCGAAAGTGGGTGCAATCGATTGTGAGCAACTGTAGCAAATTTACCGCTTTTACCGGTCTGTTTCTCAGTTACAAGAATTAATAAAAGTAAATGTAAAGCTATTCTCTGTGCGATACACACGGGCCTTGAACGGCACATGGAGGATCTGGAGATAGCGCTCCAAATATTCTCGACCTAAGGTACGAAGTCAGGTGGAGTGGTCAGTCCCACGCTCGACCTCCTTTACCTTTCCATGGACACTCTGGTACTCAGTTTGATAGGGCGCTGAATGCACCGTAGAGCGCCAGGCATGGAAGGATTCGTACCTAACTTTTGACTGAAAATGTATCACAAAAATTGAACAGGATATTTTGAAACTGGTTAAATCAAAATAGGCTCAGATTTTGCGCTAACCCAGTAAACTTGTGCAATCTATTCGTAATGTTTTTAATATTTATATTCTTTTCTATTTTCTGTAATATTTGCTTTTCATTTGAAAACATGACAGTTGATTTGCTGTATTTGTTAATAAATGTCCTAACTATATTAGAAAAAACCTATTCAACTAATTACATTACATTTAGTAATTATAAAAACAAGTAAAATAAAATACCTTCTCTGAAATTTATTAGTTTTAGCTTACAGAAACCCTAAATAAATTTATTTTTACAACTCGTCTCGCGATTCCCTTGGGAGTCGTGATCCCCAGAATGAGAAACCCTGATCCAGCGTATGCTATAAATGGTTTTGTCGAATAATCTTGTGTATAGCGTTGCACAAGATAGTTACTTACTTCTTGGTGAGCGTAAACATGGGTTCAAGTCCGTGGGGAACTATTGAAGAGAGTGGTTCGGAACAGAGTTTATCCAAAAATATATGTCCCATCGTTAGGAGCTCAGCTGTTTGTTTAGTCGTTCGTAGCAATTATTATTGATAATGTTTAAAAATAGTTTTTGTCTTTGCGTATAAACATGTGCAAATACATTCATGCACGATTTGACTGATTTTGAATGTAAATGCCATTTACAATTAGTAGAGAACGAAAATTTAACGTTCCGACTTAGCTGGAAAAGTAAAAAAAAAGTTAGTAAATATGGAGGTTTCATCCCATACACATCAGCATCAAAAGTACAGTAACCAAGAGCCTGAAAGACTTTGTCCATGAGGAATGCGCTGGACAGTATTCAATGTAGGCAAGCTCTATACCACTAATATTATTGCAAGGTCATGTATTCTTTTTCTTATTACACAGAATTTGAAAATGTGGAAACAATTTTGATGCTAGGCGACTTCAGTCAGTAAGTACGATCCGAAAATTTAGAACAGCTACACTTTCGCGTAATATAGGCATATGATGACGAATCAAATTCAGTCCTGAGGCACTTGCTGGAGAAGGAAATCTTATGATTGTAGGTTCGATTCGCCTGCAAGTGACGACTTTTATACTTACAATAAAAAGTGTCAAAAGTAAAAATTCGTGTCACATTGAACTTGCCATATTGCACGAAGTGTATTAGAACTTTTGATTCAAGTTTTAACTTCTCCATTTGCTAATGACATTTTTTGTGATGTTCGCTTCGTTCAGGCTGGTTTACGTTAAAATAAAAGGCAACAAATGATCGTATCTTAATGTGGCAATACTTACCCTAAACTGGATTTGTTCCTAAAACGGCCATAATATATTTATTTCATAATTCGACATGACAAAAAGGACATGCATACAGTGTGTTTACTTACCACACAATACATACAGACAAAATGTAACACATATACTCAATGTTACATTTTCCTCGCATTGAACTTCGAAATTCATTACTGCTTTCTTTCGTTGGGAAGATGGAGTAGAAGAAACGCGTTGGGCATTTGAGTTCGATAGCAAGTCAACACAGGTTCAAATCCTGTTCAAGCTGAAGATTTTTTTACAAAGCGATCGTGAAAAATCTAATCATCACTTCTCATACAAAATGGAGAACATTTCCGACTGCGGATTGAGGCACCTGAGCCGCTCTAGAGAGGAAGACGATTTACGAATGTTAGTTGGAAAAGTCCAAATCAAGACTCAAGGGGTTACAAGGGCAGTTAAGAACACGTCATTGATCATATATATCCTCTTTTCATGTCATTATTCTTAGAAAGAAACACTATAGCATTTGTTAAGCACGTTTCGGATAGAGGCACGTGTGAAGTATCGCTATCGTGTTGGACTTCTAATTTGGAAAAATGGGTTCGATTCCCCACCAGCCAATTTATTTCCCGCATATACTGAAGTACTCAAACAGAGATTCATCTCCGTTGTGGAGAATTTACGAAGCATTACTGGTCAGAATCAGAGTAAACAGTGTGTGTGCTGTTTTCATGCTTTTCATTGGTCTTTCTCTCTTCCTCTATTTCTTGATGTATTGTTATTGTGTCTTCGCTGCTTCTTTCTCTTCTTCTTCTTTCTATCTATTATCTTCTTTTCTCTTACTTTACATACACACTCTCTGTCTATGCGTGTTCCACAGCTAAATCCGGGCCACTTTCCATGACCCGGTGATACGGCCTGACTCAAATATAAGTGACCCGGTAACCCGATTGACCCGGTCTGGATAATCTATTTAACTGGAAATTTCAACGTCGAATTTCTCGTGTTCTCGGGGTAACATCTCCGATCCTGGTCATCCCTGAAACAAACACTGTTCAAACGCAATGAAATAATTAAAATCTTTTTCATCCCATTAATCTCATCTCTTTAATCTCATCATTTGGTATTTCAGAATGGTTTCGAATCTTACACCCGACGACACAGTACAAATCTTGACCAGCATCCCCCGACAGCTGGTGATCTGTTTCAGTTCTGCAGTATTTATTCCATCTGTGCTAATTGCTATAAACACTAGTTCATTAGTGTTGTAATTATTAGAACGTTATATTCGCAATAGGTGAAATATAGAGTGGCATGTGCAGAACAGATAAATTTTAAGACATGAGTAGAAAATGGTCCACTTTCTTGGCTATTTCAAGAGAAGATTTATTTTTATATTAGTTTGGTACCAAATTCGTTTCCATCCTATAATTTATCAACATAATATTACATGTGTTTCTTTTTTTTTCACAAATGCAATGTGGAAAATGTAAGGTTTACTATGCCTATAGGAACATGCTAATTTTGTTTTTGAACATTTGTAACTTTTCATTTTGATACAGTTTGGAATTATAATCTTTGCTCTTTCTGATAGAAATTAAGCAGGAAAATTATTATTCATACATTTTCTTTTTATGTTCAATTTGCATTAGTAGTCTGGAATGGAAGGTATGGCCTAGGGTATCTACTAGGTTTGTTACAATCAGAGATTCCGCCAGACCCCGGCACCTCTGGGGTTTCAGCCCTAGGTCATCGAGACTACCCCCAACTTTAACTTTGTTTGCGGACCAAAGTTGATACTAACCATGCAAAACTCTACGTCCATCCTCCCAATTTTGACTTTACACTCTCAAACTGAAAATTATGGCAGAATCTCTGATTACAGAGTATTCCAAACTAGTATGTTTATTAAGCCCCATCGAATTTGGAAACTAACCACGCGCAAACAAAGCACTTTTGACATTATCCTAGATGTGTCTCAAAACTCTGGAGTTTCACTGGAAATAATGAGCATTTAATTTAACCACCAAGTTTGGTCTACATTTTGAAATTGACTTAATGGACTTTTTAACAACCTGTATATATTCTAATAGCCCTGAAAAAATATAAAATCCAAAAGCCACTTCTATCTTGCTGTTAGATTTGTGGGAACTGAACTTTATACTGTGGGAACTGAACTTAATGTTTTTACTACGTTTAAATTCCATATTTTTATCTGTACTTCTTCTTCTTCGTCTCTTCTCTGTCTCTCTCTCTCTCTCTTTCTCTCTCATTTCCCTGTCTCTGTCTAACAGACATCCGTCGGTTTCAATGTTTCATCCTCCATCAATTTATGTATAGTGATTCGTTTTGCTTTTATTCTTTCATTTTATCGATACTAATACATGTCTATTTTTTTTTAAAGTGCTCATAACGTTTTCTGATTTTAGTATGGGCGAGACGAAGGAAGAGAAAAGAGCGGTCTGTTTACCAGACACGATTATGGGATAAGAAGGTGCCATTTGGGCTGCCTAGCGGGTACGGCGTTCGCTGTCGCAATTTTCTTTATGCGAAGTGTGCAATCAACATGCTGCAAAATAAGGAATAAAAATTAGAGGAGAGACAATAGGCATAGTTGATGAGTATTTTTACCTAGATCAGCTCCAAATATCGAATGCCAAATTGACTGATGAAATAAATATATGTAAAATGTCCTGAAGTTCCTTTAGAAGATTACACTTTATTTTCAGAAGCAAACTATCGATATGTCTGAAGCGTAAAGTTTATAATCGATGTGTCTTACTTGTGATGACGTAAGGCTGTGAAACTTGGACATTGAATGCGTAAACGACTCAAAGCTTAAGAGTCGCACAAAGAGCAATGGAGATATGTATGTTCGGAATAACCAGGAGGGACATGAAGACTATTGAAAGAACTCGCGCACAAACAAAGGTAGAAGATATAATCAAGACTGCGAAGAAGATTAAGTGGAGATGGGCCGTTCACATAGGTAGACGAACAGTTGGAAGAAGGACGACAAATGTGCTACATTGGATTCTCAGAGAAAACAAACGACCGATACGACGTCCAAATGCAAGATGGGTAAATCAAATCAAGCGTCTTTCATGAGCTACATGGACTAGGACAGTAGCAAGCCGAGATATGTGGAAAGAAAAGGGATAGAAACCGGCTAAATATGATGATGAGCAGGAATTACTTAAGAAAATTTCTTTTCGTACTCATGATCAGACACACAGAATGACAGACACATCTTTCGACCATCTGTGAAAACTGTTATTCGGCTAAAAAAAAGTCATAATTTTTTAACCCCTTCATCGATTTTGACGTGTGATACACCGTTTGAAAGATATTGGAGCGTAGATTACGATTTAGTAAATTTCGGCTGCCTATATGATCTGGAGCAGTGAAATTTTGATTCTTTTCCGAACAGCCCTAGGGTGTACCAGGGAGGTCCTCCGACACATTTTTTTCTGTGCCTTAGTATGAGAAAGAGCTTTAAAATGCAAGAGTAAGCATCAAAATCGGGCTTATAGTTCGCTAGATACGAAATCAGCTGTATATATGAGTTCCGCTTACAGACTCGTTCCTGAGCTCGCGTCACTCGAAAAACTACCATTCTTTATGATAAAACTGTTTCTTTAGCTGCCAATAAACAATCTAACAATTTGATTAAGTAATTTTAGATATAAGAATTTTTTATTTAAACTAAACTTAGAACTAGTGCATGCGTAAGTTTCAACAATACTTCAACTTTCTTAATAACTTAAATATGTTTAGATATAATACGTATGGTTGACCAATAAATTCCCGGTATCTTAAGACCACCCAGGGATATTTTCTTTATTTTCTTCCTAATAAATGTTTGAAAATATCAATTATAATAATCTTTGAATACATTGAATTCCACCATACTACTACTACTAATAACAATAATAACAGTAATAATGCTGTTACAGGCACAACCATAAGAAAATAAAATTGTCTTGAATAGCTGGATCTGTATGCATAACGGTTACATAATATTGTGTTACATCGTTGAAATGTAAATTTAATGAAAGAAAGAAATATTGTGCTTTACATTTCAATCTACTCAAGAGTTAAAGTAATTGAAATAGAATTTAACTACCTTCACGCTCTTCCTCTGCATCTCTCTGTTTATGGGATTCGTAAGCGAAATGTTCTCCTGCTTTGTTTTCTATGAGCGTTATCGTATTCATGACTTCTCGTTCGTTGCACACAACTCACTAAAAAAATCCTTTTATGGTTGGTTTTATTTTCTAATTTGTAGTTTTATTTCGACCAGAAATAATTCTTCGTCCTTTTTCGTTTCACCAGTTCATATTATAACGAACCTATTTCTCTTCCGATGTAAATAATAAAATCTTGTTTTGAAGTTAGTGCTATGTTCTTCTTTTGTTAAGCTTTCTAAAGTTTCAATTATATCGTAGCTTCTACGTATGAAATGTATTTCTGATCATTTTCTGTTCTGTAATTCAACTATTATATGACCTGATTCTACCTGAACACATATTCTTATGTCTCGCCATCTTTTACAATTCTCCAAAGAGAAAAAGTTAAAAAGTTAAGACGTTATCGGATAAGGAAACCGTCAATGATATCATATCGAAACCTACCTTGAAATTTCAGTTGGAGAATCTGTGACCCGAAGATCATATACAAAAAGTAGCTGCCCAATTTTACTGCAACGTCCCGAGATATGGGTTGATTTTTTGGTGAGAATTGCATAAGATGTGTATTTTTTATTATGAACTCAACATAAGTCACTTCTGATTCACTTTCGTCCTTGAATGAAACACTGGCGAATTGTAGCGTATATTCCTACACCACTACCCTCTTCGTCAGAAACGTAGTTATCGGGTCTGGACCCCATCCGGAAATTCAGTTTTTTTTTCGAAAAATTAAGCTACTGCTGGTTAACTGAGAAGTTAACACACACACACACATATATATATATATATATATATATAGGTTAGTTCTGAAACTAATTTACGGCAGCTGTAGGTTCCGTTCTTACAAAAAACAGCAAAAGAACTCATATCGGTTCTAAAATTTCGCTGTGAGAATGTACGTTCTACAGACAAGTCGTATATACAAAATATCTGCATTTTACACGCAGGATCCGGAGATCGAAATTTCAATATTGTGCAGCAAAGCAGTTATAAAACATCAGTTAGACATCCTTTCAGTGAGTACTGATTGATTGAGTTGCAAATAACGTCCTAAACGATCGGGTGAGTAGTTCGTCGTGGCCTACAACTTTAGGCAAATTAGGTTCCGAGCCATTAATTTCAATAGACCCCCATAGGAATAACGCGCAGAGAAAATGAGCGTGATTACATCTTAACTAACCGGGTCTACCTTCAGTGGAACACGTGCGTATCTAGAAGTTGGTTTCGGGGATCGAAGGTCTATCTGGATGTGAAATTTACGTATACTTCATATAATTTTTCCTAAATGTATACTGAATTTAGAAGAAAAAATCTGAATATCGAGAGGGGTCCAGACCCCCATATACGTCTCGGGTGAGATGTGTAGCGGTGTGGGATGAGACGGTACAACTCGCCAGTGTTTCATTCCATAACGAAAGTGAAGCAGAAGTGATTTCTGTTTAATTAATGATAAAACATACACTGCGCACCAATATCCTAAACCCCATCTCGGAACCTTGCAGTTCAATTCGACAGCTCTTTTGTATTGTTTTAATTAGGGCCTTTATATGGGTCACACATTTTTCTAGCAAACTTTCAAGTTAGATTTCCGTATGATCTTATCGACGGTTCCTTTGAATGTCTATTACAACATTTGATTACAGATGCAGGCCATTCTCTTGCAGAGTGAGGTGCAAAAGTTCTTTAAATGTCACGAATACGCATTTAGTTGTTCTACGCCTGAAAGATAGGCATCCAAACTCTCCAAAGCGTGAATTTGGCTGCGGAAGACTATCAATAATAAAGAAATTTCCAGTGTGTGCATATTTTTTTAGAGTATGTGAAACGCTACATGTTTGCATTTTTGCAAGTTGTTTCTCAACATTTGGTGTTGTCAGATATCTGGATTTTTGGGAAGATATTTGAAGCTTCTTGCAGTATTGCAGACAAAGGAAATATTCAGAAGGCTTGCATTTCAAATCCCGAAACAGTTAATCAAACACAGGTTTTACTTTTCGTTTCCTGTGGTTTCACCAGGCAATAATAGGATAAGCAATTAAGCATGCAAGAGCTTGTGTCTTATTTTCTAGTTACTTGAACAATCTTAAAGCAACTAGAAAAACATCGTCGTTTTATTAAATTTAATATTGTTAATTAAAGTGTGTACAGGATCTTAAAAACACCCTTGCAAGCCTTGCATTGCAGGGGGCCAAAGATATAGTGACTCGGTAGTAGCAAAGGGCGCACAAGCTGAAAGTTGCGGGGGGAGAACAGTCAGTAAGTTACGCCATTGAGTGTGTATCTTGAGTGTTTATTATTTTTATTATAATCATATTTATATAGAATTAAGGAATGTTTTCCTCTTTCAGTGAACTAATATGCACTACAAGCCAGAGCGAACAGAATGCAAACGTCTCTGGTCTATATTTTACGATGGGACCACCAAAAGAAAATCCTTATGGGAGAAAACGGATCGTATAGCTGAGGTCGAACGAAAACAATATAATCTGGCATTGTAGCGTAAGTTAGTTCCGTGAAGTGTTGAAAATGTCAAAGATGTGTATAACTAGAAAAAAGTGACATTAGTGCTTTAAGGCTAGATTTTGTCTCTTAACTTTCCTGATGAGAGTAATTCTAATAGTTTATTATAGCAGCGCGATATTCTAATCACTAAGTAACAGAAAAATAAGTGACTCTCTTTACTATGTGATTTCCGCCTATATTTTAATCTCTAATCTATGATTTTAAATTCGCACTTACGTAAATAAAGATTGGTAAGATGGCGTTGATTTTGGCAAATTTGTATAATTTTAGTGCGAACTGTTACAACATTTCTATACATTATTTTGCTGCTTTCTACTTCTAAATTCAAGAGAACTGAAAACCATGATATAATTCCAAACTGAATAATATGTTAGCTAACCTATAGTTATTTATGTAGTGTTTTAACTACAGAAACAAAATAAGAGATGGCTAGGAACCAAATGTGGATATGTGAGGACAAATATTTTTAAAGATTGTAATAAAAGATTGGCTTGCAACGTTTTGTAACGGTCAGCTTCAAAGGGATATTTGATAAAAGAAAATGAGAAAATATAAACAAAACTTGATAAATAATGAGTTCCATTTTAATACACAGAAACGGTTTGTGCTCTTTGTGGGAAAATAACCTATATATTTTGAGTTCTTTTTAGAGATGCAGTAAGAATATATCTAATTAAAGATTATCTACTCGAGACGTTACTTTGTATAATAGTATAATTAATCCTTGAATACTGTATGTGTAGACTACGATCGAATTTAAATTCTAACTCAGTTTCTATATAACAGATTACAGGTGCATTTCTAAGTTGAGTTGCATTAACGATAACACAAACAGCATAAAATAACGTTATTCTTGTTGGCCTCCATGTTGTATATGAATGATAGTTTTCCTTTTAAACTCTACACAATATGATGACGAAGAACGAACCTATGCGTAGGCAAGACGTTTAATCTTATTTAAGGAATCTTGTTTTTCTAGGAATTGTTAGCACAGTGATAACTTAATTAAATACTTCCAGTTTCGAACAGCATGTGAAAAACTATAAAGTTATTGACAATTATATTGGACGTTTTGAACTTTACTGTGCATCTATTCAAACAACATAAGGGAAATGTGGCAGTATTACTATCGTTGATTTGGTCTCACTCTTAAGCGAAAACTAAAGCTATTCTCACTTTAAAGTCATTAATGCAAAAGCAATGTAACAAAATTAAGACAGTGTTAGTATAACAAATTAGGATCAGATGTAAGCAGCAATATATTGCAGGAAACTTGGTTTATTTTGTATTGTAACATGAAGACAGTGATCCTCTCATCTTGATTAGGAACATCTGCACAATATACAAATGTGACAGAACTGGACAAGGTTATCACGAAATGCTGAGTTTGTCTTATTGAGACTTTTGGTTACATATCTTTCTTCATAATTAAACCAAATATTTATGAGAAAGTCTATGGAAAGCCACCTTTATTCTGAATGTAAATTTTAGAAAAAAAAATACATATTTTTACACTTCATGTGTTACACACAACGACCAACAGATGGCTCATACCTCGTGGAACTTTCAAGCGTCTATCTATAAAAGTAAGTATTCAGCGTTCTATAAAAAATTAAATAACAGCATAACGCTCTATCTGATATTTGTAAAACAAATATTGGTAACATCTAATTTGATCACCAAACATGAAGTTGAAATATTTTGTTCAGACTTGATCCATTGGTTCACGCTTTTCCGCGAATTCATTATTTTGTACATACATTATGCTTCATTATTGCAGTAAAACGCACAAATGCGCATGCCCATGATATTTACTTTGATATTTCAAGTTTGTAATGATCACTGGGATGTAGAAACTAACGTCCATGCAGGTTGTTTTGTCAGCCTTGCGTATGAAGCATATTGGTAAAGAGAAATTGTACAAGAAGTTAATAATAGAGAAGTTGACATTCTTGTTAAGTTAATGCATCACAGAAGTTCAGCCAAATATTTTTTCAGCTTAATTAGGATGTCATTTATCATGTTTTTCTTGCACTCATACTTTTTATATTGGCCGCACCAGTAACCGAAAGTGGACGCAGTTATTTTTCAATACAGTTAAAATAAAATAATAAAAAGAGACAGAACCTTCACATTTTATGGAATTTCTAAAAAAAAAAATACCTTTAAATGTAAGTAATTTCATCTCCTAAGTTCCTTGGAAACATAGCTAATAAACAAGAAACTTATAGTCTCACTCAGACAGTGCCTAAACCATAAATCTCAGGAAACGCAAGGTGTAAACAGATGGTCGAGGTATCATTAGCAAGATTTTTGGTAGACTAGCTCAGAATCACTTAACCATCTTGACTGATGCAGTCGGTCCATGTTGCAAACTCAATCTTCTAAAAATTAATTGTTGAAATTGTTTCCATCCGTTAAACCTATCTGCACCAAAAATGGCATAAATATTATTCAATATAACCTAACAATACTATACGACGTGTACGTGTCTCCATCTACAAAAATAAAAGTTGTCAGCGTTGCCAACAAGTTTTCTATATTTTTATTTCAAATATCTTTCATTACGTTAGACGTAGCATAACCAAACTTGGCATACACCTGTGAACATTATTTGAACCTGGCATACATCTGTAAACATGATTTGGCAGAATGAGAAAATATTGTGGGCGTCTTATCTACAAACACCTCGGATGTTAATATTACCAACCTATGTATAAAAAGAAATGTTTGAAATTGGTTTCACATTATAGGAAATATCCGCATCTAATTTGGTATCAATTTTGTTCGATACAATAAAAAAATATTGTGGGTATCACCGTTCTCAAACACCAAGTTGTCCGTGTTGGCAACCTATTTTATAAAAATTAATATTTTTGTTTCTGATATGCTATCAAGGGTCGCACATGTTAAAACGTTGTGATTTAGGAATTCTTAATTTAATTCTAACAATTTGTAAAAAGATTGATATTTATCTGCAGCAGACGACAGACAGTGTGAAATATATGGTAGAATATATTATAGTCTATTAGATATTTCTACGTTTACACATATTGTTTCCAGACTGCGACCAATCCTGATATTACTGATAATATTGTTACATTTAATTTCATACAGTACTCCTGTTTTTGCTTATTATCTAGGCTATGGTATCTATTTATTATAAATACAGTATTCCAATTACGTTCGTTATGATATCATAAATATCAGATTGCAAACAAGCTTAATTAATAATTAATATATCACAGTGGTGCGATATGGTATTTACATAAAATTCTTCAGTTTTGGTATTAAATTATCATTTTTAGGTAAAAGTTGCTCATATTACTAGAACCTAATATTTTCACTACAAAAGATTAATATATAACTAATGAAATACATAAAGCTATTAATATCATTCCGTTCTCTTAGCAAAAATACATACCTGTCTCCCTCCTTTTTACGTAATTGGGGAAGTACTATCCACTCATAAGTAAGCGTAAATTTTTCACATTCTGTTTCTCTCGCTTTTTTTCCTGTATATTATTACGGAGAGCAGTGTTACTTTGATCTACATAGGGAAAATCTGGGTAAAGAGGAAAAGGGGGCAAATGGGAACACTAAATCCCAGTTACACAACATATTGCAGAGGAAGAGTGTACTCTACCTAGTTTTATTTCCCAAAAGAACACTTTGTATTAGCTGAACATTGTATGACATTTTATGAACAATGTAACACTTCCCCCAAAAGTCTATTTTAAAAACCTGATTTCAGTTTACATGAAACTTAACTACTAGAGAGTGATATGAGTAGTACGTATATTACATATGTAATTTCGTACTAGCGTGTTAGATTTTGTTATCGTTGTGCAGCTATTAAGATTATTATTTAGTGTTAAAATAAAAGTTTTAGAGAATTTTTTTTATGTTCTCATTGTTGTTAATAAAATTATAAATGAAGTTTTAATATTTCAAATTACAATTTCATTGTTAATTAAAGATGAAATAAAATAAAATTAAATACAAGTGTCACATTGGACGAGCTTTTAGATTAACTGATTTGTATATGACGTCAGATATAATGTATGAGATCGTTAGTAAATGAGAATGAACAACCTATTGTATTGTTTCGTGGATGAGAGGGTGGAATTTACGAAAAGATCGTGCACTAGAATTTTTATGAGCGTTTTGAGGTTTCACGAAAGATGTGAGAAATGAAATGATTGTTACAAAATATAGAAAACCTTGAATTAATTCTAATTGTTAGATGGTTTATTGTACAAAGCAATTAATGGCAAAATAATATGTAAAATCTGATGTAATAAGATATGGGTCATAGATGTATATGTGACACATGTACGTAAAGAGTTAAATGGGGGATAGGGAAATATACTCTATACTATACAATTTAAGAACTATTCAACTCCTATATTATGTCTTTAGTTAAATATTTTACCTAGGTTTTTTTATATAGCGGATCTTGCTTGCTTCGCTAGAGTGAACACTCTAGATCGTAGCAAACTTAGTAAAGTTTCGCCCCACCTATGTGCACAAGCCTAGGTACCTCCAAGCGGGCATCTTGACTTCTACTGGAACTATAAGGTTATCGTTGTGGAGCGAACTCGCATATATCCACATTCTTATTTATAAGAACCATGAGATAATGATAGAATTGAGCTGGAGACTACTACAAGAAGCAATTATATTATTATTATTTATACCCTGAGACGACGTTCATTCACTTTATGTATTTATAGAAGTGTCATTTAAATTGAATAAGACATATTACGAGAAAATACTATGATCCTGAAATCTTCTGAAAAAGTGGCTCCTTATTACGCAAAGCCGAAGTTTTCCTCTCAGCGGTAAAGAGGAACTCTTTTTCCGGGTGAATTTCGAACCACACTTACTACAGACAATGTCTGGGAATTCTCTACTTCCTTCGGGAAATTCCTTACTCATCCAGTGCGTGATTTTATCTACATCTTGGAATATGTATGTTTTAATAAAACAAATTTGAAGTCATCGAAGCTTCCATGCCACCTTAGTTATACTGTTACTGGTATTAGAAATATAAAGGTCTAAAATTTAATTTATTATGCTTTTGGAAGCCTGTAGCACCGAAACAAGTATTTGTGCGTCCTGAAACGGTCTACGCTTTTTCTTATTTTCATGTGAGGAATCTCGTTGCGTTGGTTTGTTGCTGTTAATTTGCAACACTGTGTAATCAGTCTTATTTAGGAATACAGTACTAGATCACTACATGTAGTTTAAAATACATGTGCTCAGTTCACAAGAATTTCAGAAATGACAATACTGATTGTTTTAAGCTGCAGGAATAAGATCAGATCAAATCTTAGAAAGACTAGATCATCGAGTCAATTGGGTTAAGAACCTATCATCGGGTCACCGGGCCACGGAGTCAGTCTATTCGTTGGGTCAAGACAAGGTTATTCAGGTTAGATTTTCGACCAGTTTATCGGGTCGTCGGGCATACCGGGTCACCAATTAACACGGTTTCAGCTCTGATCAGACCTATGTTGTTCCGAGCTTTGGATCGGTATTGGGGGGCACGTAGATTTGATTGATGCTTTCAAAGGTATCCAATAATGTTAACTTGGCTGATGCAGCTATGGTATCTAAATATATACCTCAACGATAAGTTATTTTTTCTCGGCCCCGGAGTGGTACTTAGGGATGCAATACGATGATACTAATTTCAATTCAATAATGAATTGTTTCACGTAGATATAGTAAAACAGGTGGAAGTCAAAACCACCAACTAGTATCGAGAAATAATAGCATGTGAAAATTAATTATTTTTTTACCATCGTATACAGAAATGTATGAAACTGTTCATCAATGATTAAAAGCGATTTTCACTCTTTCCTTTGTTGATAAGAGCTATAAAATTAAATTCATTGGCGCCAAAGATCTTTAAAACCCAATAAGACGGTTGACACAAGAGTCTATTCTGTATTACAATTATAATCTGCTTAAGCTTCATGTTGTAGGCGTATCTTGTTATTCATGCTGTTAACATTTATCCAACAAAATTTACTGTTTAAATTAACTGTAACAAACGTCCAACAGGAATTAATTAGCAGAAGATGCTTAATTAACGGACAGTATTTCTCTTGGAATATTTAAAATAGTGCAAACCATTTCAATTAATATTTTACTCCGTCAAGCGATTATTTAAGTATACAAACTTGAGCTCCACAAGCAATTTCGATTCGTTTAAACTATATTTTAAATTTTGATTTCCCTTCATTCTGAGGAAGTTTTCCTGAAGTATTTTGTACCAACAGTAATATGATCCATTGGATCCACTTAAGTTTGTACTTGGGTGTTGGGATCTTTATTTAACTTAACAGGATAATAGGTGGTTTTCACACGTTCTATAATTTCTTTGCTGTTAAATTCTATTTTTGTTTATTTTTCAGATATGTATCAGTGCTTTTCGTTATTCACAAATAGGTTTCTAGTTCCTTTGAATTTTTTTAATCAAGTTTAAGAGCTATACGCAAGTTATGAGCTTTGGTTTGCTTAGTCTTTTGGTAAAACATTCATAGATGAGTGCGTAATTCAAGGAAATAAATCGAACAAAAGTGTATATAATAACTTTTTAAGCAATGATTTCTGTGTTATCACTCTGAAACTGCGGTGGTGGGACAAATATAAACTTAAGTTAAAATGGCATACTTGTTGGGTCGATTCTTTTCTAAGTGCAAATTACTAGCTATTTAATTACATTTTAGATTGTATTGTTGTCAGGTTTCTGGCAATTTTTGGTGTCTTCTTACATCAACACAAGAATTATTGATTAAATAGTACACAATCCAGTAACACAGACCTTGGTGCTATAGTCTATGACATCAGCTACTCAACATCAAGATTCCAGCAATATGATATTTTTCTCATAAATAAAGTTCATCAATTGATTATTAAACATGAGATATTTTCAACTGCATTACGCTTAATTAACTTGCCTTCTACGAGTATCATATCAGGTTCATTACAGTTACTTTATCAATGTCAGGTAACCAATTATTTACCACAAAACACATCACACATGGTAATAATGATATGATTAGTGTACAGAGCAGTTGATGGTTTATTTGTCTAATCAATTTAAAACGATGTAGTGAAATAATTTTCGTTTTAATTTGTCTGAATTTTAGAAGTGTTTGTTTTTATTAAAGTGAAACAAATGAAATTGAACCACAAAATATCACTGGTCTGCACATAAACAACATCATTATTTTGGTGATAATTAATTAATTTAAAAAAATGTTTCATCTGTTTCAAATGTATGTTGTTTTTGTTGACATACTACACTATTCGATCGTAAATATTTGCTTTACCTAGTTCTTTAACTGTGAAGCAGGAACCTTGCTTTCTAAATATATAGAGGTAATTTACTTCATCACATACTCATCTATAATTATCTATCTGCGTTTATTTGTCAGGATATCTACAATTTTAGTCAGCTTTACCATTTTTTTTTCTTTTTGTATTTGGAAGTTCATATGTTAATTACAGATATCTATAAAAGTGATCTCACCCCTTTCTCCTATTCTCTCGTACAGAAACACACATACATACACACAATATCACATGTAATTATTGGGACGATTTTGTGGTGACAGTATGGGGGATTATCGTCCTCTCAGGTTATTCACGTTCCCATCTACACTGTAGAAACAACACATTTCTTGTACATGTTTTGACCACATTTTCATTTAATCTGTCACTTTTTGTACATATCTTCTCCGCCTTCAGTGTGTTCTTCGCAGCTCAATAGCACCATCAGAATTTCATTTATGCTTTCAGCTACTTCTTTTAATCATTTCGCATTATATCGGAATTACTTACTGATATAACAAGATACATTAACTCATGTGTTCATATTTTCGGGTGTTTAAAGTGCACATAAATCATTAAATTTATTTTCAGTGTTTAAATATATTCGTCTGGTTCTGACCCAACTCTACTTGCAGATTAAGTTGCCCGGCTTGTCATCCAACTGGGCCCAACCTATCCGTTTTGCGAACACTAACTTGTGAAGACAAATTTGAAATCACTTTAAAATTTACGTCTTGTTTCTATGATACTCTTTGTATGTGATGAGAGGCCATGACAAACCATTATCTGTTTACCTTCAGTAGGCAAGACTTCGGGAAGATCATCAATCATATTCGACATTAAACAAAGAACCCTCACTTGGCCTTATCTGAAAGACCTTAATGAATTCAAACATGAAAATTATATAAGAGCAAAGAAAATTGGTTCTGTAGCTCTTCCTTCCTATCTGTAGACATTCCGAAAATGCATGCTCAGGTGATGTTCCCAAATTAGGCATGTTTTCAAAATTACGCATGATGAAAATATAATGTTTCCTTTCTCATACAAGGAGTGGTGCCAAAGTGTTACTCCGGGGTCAAAGTCCAGAGTAGTATAATGTGTAACATTTTTATATTTTTTAAAGTTTATGTTCTTATCCAAAATGGCTACTTTTGGTTGACAACATTTCCCTTATTTATAGCTTCTGAATTTAAATTTCAAGCCATAATATATTCTGATTGGCTCGCTGTTTGTAACGGGAGTTGATTTTGATTGGCTCTCGAAGGACAGAAGCGGGAAGTGAAGGCGTTGGAGGAACCATGTGCTTGGAAGGTGAGTTGGTTTTATGAATGGCATCAGGACTGGTTGTGAAAATGCAGTCGGTGTTGGTTGTATATGAAGTCGTATTTAGTTGAATCTGATTACGTAAATTTTCGAGTTCTGATAAAGTTCAGTTGCTTGCATAGTGAATATAATTCTGAATCGTTCAGTTATCAAATTATAATTAGTGAAGTTTTTGATGGAGTGATATTTCTTCATGGTGTGATTCATGGTGTTAACAGAAAGAAGGAGAAAACGTATTCGGAAGTGTATATTTTTACACTGTCTTTCTTAGTGCTGGTGATTTTACGAAAAAGAGTGAAATTGGAATGAGAGCTAAATGGTTGTTTCCATCTTGGTTCACAGTAGCTTCCTGGGTATATTGGATTTGTAGCTGTTCGGTAGTTATAGAGTACGTAGTAGATAGATTCTCTAGTAATTTAGAACATTTAGATTTCAATTTCACTAAAGGTTATGATAGTAAATTCAAGTACTTAAAGGATTACGGTGAGATAAGTAAAATTGATATTAGAGTCAAGGGACATTTCCGAAAACTTTCGTAAGAGATTTAGGGTTGATAAATCTAATATAATTATATCAGGTTTGAAGAAACATCGCACAAGTAACTAATTCAGGTATCTCAAACAAAAGGATATTATGTGCTCCAAAAACAGTTAATTCATTTCGTTATATAAGTTTTTGTTTCTATTTAATTAGGAAAGGAAGTAAATTTTTCAGTTTGTCTGAGAAAGTAATTTTCGTTAGTAAAAACAACGTTCAGTTAACATACTCGTATTTCCTTACAAAAATGAGTTATATTCTCATTTTCCTAATGTTTAGTTTGTCTATGCAATTCTTCTATGAAAATAATTAATTTCAGAATAAAAAATAAACCAATAAAGTTTTACCTAATTATTTTGCCTAATCTTTGAACTTCACCTAAGGATAGTAACTGGAGAACCGGGTGAATGTCGATATAACTTATTCATAGTCCAAGGGGGTTACCATTCCATAGATGACCAGGTTTGAAGGAAACAGGTTATATTTATATCTCGTAACGAAAGTTATTCCTGGAAGGTAAAATTAAATGGTAAGATTTTTATTTCAGGAATGTTGAATATCATATTCGAGATCTCCATTTATACCGATACAACCAGAACTGACGATAGTGATAATGCTTATTGACTATCTCATTGGTTATGCTAATTCTAATGTATAGACCAGCGATGAACTTATGCCATAGTAGCAATATTTTTCTATTCTCAAAATGGAAAGCTACTCAAAATACTGGCTATAATATGGTGTTTACTATACTATAATAATACTACGATTAAACACTATGACGTATTATTTACGTATGACAATTCACATAAAAGCAATTATCATTATTTGAAGAAAAAAATAATAAGTACTTTTGCATTTTATTATCCCACGAATGGTAACCATAGGTTTCACCAATTTTCCATTTTCGTTATGAAACATTCAAGTTCTGTGATGTTTGTACTCTTGGGAAGAAACTTCCAGTAAGGAAGAAGAGCTACACATTACAGTAAACTAACTTTATACTTCTGGTAAAGTGTATTGACTGTGGACAATATTAAAGGGTGAAGTGCATTTTTTATAAATCTTGAATAGCTAGGAAAATCGATTTTTAGTGCAAAATTGTCATTTGTTTTGCTGGAAATAAAATTTCATTCTTCTGATTTTCAGGTTAGCTTTAACCCCAGGACCTATAATAATAATAACTTTATATATTTGGGCCATTTTCGTAACTATTGACTTCGCATCTGTAATATTTTACACAGTTAAATACACTTGACCAGAAGTATAAAGTTAACCTATTCTGGACTTTGACTCCGGAGTAACACTTTAACACTCCTCTTCGTTACTAGAGATTATCATAATGCAATCGTAATTCGTAATGTCGATTATCCGATTCCGAGATTATCGTAATGTCGACAGAATGCACAATTATCCTGTGAAGCACCTTCTATTTGTCTGTCTATGACTTTAGTCTTTCAGTGCAGCGAACGCGTAATTTCTTTCGTATCGGAAAGGCCAGCCTCGTCGCCACCTTGATAATTCTATTTCTTGTAAGGTTAAATAATATTCTTAACATGTTGTCAATGAACTATCGGAGATCAGCTTGCCTAACCATGTAAGTTATACTTTATTGACAACTTTGGTCTGGTAACTTATAAATCTGGTACTTACTGCCGTTACTACTGAGTGTCCATAACAAATTACTCGCGTCATATGTATGCATCGCATTTATTACCTACGTATTTCTTCCATTATTATAGCAAATAATTCATCGATTACCAGTTACGTGCATCACATAAATAACACTACATAAATATTTAAGCAAATTCCGAACTTGCTTGGCCCAATTTTAGTTTATATATGGAGTACTTAAATTTTCATTACATATAATTCTTTTACGAAGCTTCCTGATATCGTATGTAACTTCTCAATGACAAAATGTAATCACTACATAGCCACTATATTCAAAGGAAAATCACTAAACTACAAAGAATAGTAAAATATAGTCGGTACAAATCTTGACTTAACCGCTGATTCAAATTAAACTATTTTTCTAATTGCATATCGATCCATTTTTTTCAATTCATTTCATAACAGACATCTCTAACATATTTAGGCAATTACCTCCTATCTTGGCAGTAGACATAAGTTAAAAACCATACAAACTGGAATTTGTGAATGTAATCAAAACCAAGCCTTGTATCCATTCCTTAATTTATTAGAAGACTGACTAGGCAATTACACTTAACGCAAGAACATTAAAATCTAAAGTGTAACTGTTGAATAGATATAACACATCAATCTTAAGACTTCACAACACCACGAGCCAAAGTCAATGTTATAACTTACACTTAGTTTGATCTCCTTTCTAAGTTTTAGTACTGACTTTGGTTAGTTGTGTTGTAAAGTCTGAAGAAGGAGACGTTATATCTCTGAAACAGTTACACATCAGATTTTATGCTTTTGTGTTAAGTGTAATTGCCTTGTCAATATTTTATATTAAATTACGAAGATCGAATTGATAAAAACAACAATTAGATTATAAAGCGTTTCAGTTATATACAAGTGTGAACACTACAAAAGGCAAAAGCTTCAATACGATAATTTAAATTCGTTGACAACTTACAAGTGTAAGTCTCTAGTTCCAGTTACCTGGTAAGAGAAACGAAATGGTGTTTCAATCAAGTGGCATTAAACTATACCGAACGATTCAAAAGTTAATATTTATCAAATTGTGATCAAATTTTGCTAATATCTCTGTACACACCAGGATTAGGTACGTCGCTTGCCTCTGCTGCACAGGAAAGTAGGTTGAAAAGCCGTTTGTTTATCTTCAGACCAACATTCAAGAAAGGTTTCACAGTGTACCGTGTCATAATTCCCTTTAATTTATAAATACTTTGTTATAAATATATCTATCTGCAATTTCTTGGATTAAAAATAACATATTCTGTATTGGTGACTCCTGTTACATCAAAGTTATTTCAATCACGTACAGTCCATGCCAAAAGTATCTTAATGTATTTAAATTTATTTTTCAAATACCTTCAGATTGGATGAACCTATTGCAATATAAATTTATGTAACGGTATATTCTTTTTAAGTTGCAGAAAACTATACTGAAATCAGCTCATCCATTCCGAAGTTATTTGTAAAATAAATTTTGACAAAAGTGGAGACATTTCTGGCACCAATTCTATTAATCCTTGTCAGAGCAAGTGTGTATAACCTTGAATTTTCAAACTAGGGTCTGGCATTTTAATCTAACGTGATAAGTTTACGACGTAAAATACAAACAATAGTAAATTTTGATAAGGTAATTGCAGGAGAGATGCTCCACTTAACAATAAAAGACCACACTACGTTGTTAACTGATAAGAATCAAATGAACCATATTCCATTTAAATTGGTGTTTATTATAGAGTAACCTGATGATAACATAATTTCACAATAATTTGTTGTGTGTCAGATAGAATTTTAAAAAATCAAAGGGACTGTGTTTAGCCATCAGTCCTGCTTGGGAGAGACCCTTCACCTCTGTAAAATTACTACACTTGGTCTGATAGCTTGAATTTGTTTATGTCATGTTGTAAACGATCCCTTCCCTCAATTTATTTCTCATACTAAACTCATTTAAGTTAAAAATATTTCAAAGGTAATGAAACTCTCATAAATAACGAAAATTCTCTATGATAATGTAGATCCTAAATGATGGGTTTACTTTTATATCTTTACATGCAAAACTATTAATTTCGTATTCAATAACTTCTCAATGAAACGTGAAAATTCGTTAACACTATAATTTCAACAGTAAGTTTAAAACACCTTTAAGAATATATACTACAGAAATAAGTTTCAGTTTACCAAAACCAAAAACGGTATGCAACCAATGCAACATTGTTACAGAAGTGAAAATACACCATGAAAACACTTTGATCTCCAGACTTCATGTGGAACTAAATTCGGTTAGAGAAAACAGTCTCTAACGAAAAATCATTGGAAGTTTTAGTACATTAGCAGTAAGGACGTAAACGACTACATTACTATTGTCTAATGCAGTGTTGAGCAATATGTTGTGAGGCACATGAACACAAATGTTTCACTTGATATATTTTATTGTTTTGTTTTTTCCAAAAATGTTATTTTCACGCCCTTTGAGTAACTTTGGCACGGGCCAGGATATGAAAAGGGGAAGGATATAAGATGGAAATAAGTTAGGGCCTAGTTGGAGGTCACTATGTAGGCATTCATCTGGTTTACTGATGCATAAGTTATTCTCAGTCAGGGTACTCGGGTGTAGTGCTCCAACCCGTTTGCCTCTCCATTGTCGATCCGAAGTGCCTGGAAGGCTGGATCGGTATGTATTAGGTATATATATATATATATATATATATATATATATATATATATATATATCATATTTAGCCGTTTTCTATCCACTGCTGGATGAAGGCCTCCCCCTTTTTTTCCACATATCTCGGTCTGCTGATACCTTCATCCATGTAGCTCCTGAAAAACGCTTGATTTCATCTAACCATCTTACATTTGGACGTCGTCTCGGTCGTTTCTATTTTCTGGGAATCCACTGTAGTACATTTGTCGTCCACCTTCCATCTGTTCTTCTAGCTATGTGATCGGCCCATCTTCACTTCATCTTCTTCGCTGTCTTGATTACATCCTCAACCTTTGTTTGTGCGCAAATCCATTCATTTCTCTTCCTATCCCTCGTGGTTATTCCTAGCATGTACATCTCCATTGCTCTTTGTGTGACTCTCAATCTTTGAGTCGTTTGCGCATTCAGTGTCCAAGTTTCGCACCAGTACATCATTACAGGTAAGACACATTGATTATAAACTTTACGCTTCAGACACATTGGAAGTTTGCTTTTGAAAATAAAGTGTAGTCTTCCAAAAGAACTCCACGCCATTTTACATTTTCT
>JAGDQP010012585.1:0-18658 GCA_022664845.1 Lepisma saccharinum
AGAGAGAGAGAGAGAGAGAGAGAAATTCGCTGCTGTCCTGGATATTGATCTGAGAACCAGAACCACCCACATACTTACGCTGCAAGGCCGCCCCCACACAGGTGCATGCTTTCAGTCTTTTGATGGTGCAGCTAACAGATGCCATAAACGACTGCTCTGCCCATTCAGTGGTATTCGACGTTGGATTAGAGATGAAAAAAAAAGAAACAGATAAAGAGAGAGAGACAGAGAGAGAAAAACAGCTGTGGTAGAGTTGGTGCCCATCAGAAGAGCTTAACGCCTACAACGAAATGAAGTATTAAGCTGTCTACGTGATGATGGGTCAGTGCATGTGGAAATATAAGAGGGATATATATAAGGGATAGCTGAGATTACTGTTTTGCTCATAAGCGTGTAGGATTTTTGGTATCAACAATTTCGCAACATACGAGTAGAGTTATTTTTGACCTCTGTAGACACACACTTAGGAATATACACCCTACTTCTCTCTCTCTGTATGTATAGCTCATTCATACACACACACACACACACTGACAAAGAGATAAGATGTTAAGCTTTATCCTTCTATTCTAATACCATTATTAATCTTCCTACCGTTTATCCTCTAGAAGAGCTTTTGTATTCAAGAACTAAATATTTAACAAGGTTCTTGCTATTTCTAAAGCAGGTATCCCGCCAGGATTTTCCATTTGGTGGGGGAGGGAGCTGTAAAGTTTAAATTGGAACGGTGCAAGTGGAGTTTTGAACGGTTTTTTATCGATTTTTGAAGGCGAAAAATTTAAGGTTGCGGGTGTTGTCGAGAATTTTGGGGGGTAACACCCTCCACAGGGGATCTGGCGGAATCACTGTTGTAAAGTAGTGCTTCTCTTTGGAATTAAAAGCAAAATAAGATGACATAATTTGACATTATGGAGAATTAGTTTCTCTTCAGAGTGGCCATTTTGATTTAGATTTCTACTGAATTCTCCTCACTTTTATTCAGTAAATCTTAGAATAGTATTCCTTATAACTACTACTGCATCTTTCTTCATTTTCTAAATGTATCTCTCAAGAGTAAGACAAAGTTAAGATTTAGTACGAAAACTGGACTTTGTATTAAATTAGTATACCGTACTAGTCCAATAAAATAATTAAATAACAAAATTATATTTTTATTATATTGGTTTGGATGTTATTGTTTCTTTTGAATTTGATTTTTTAGTATCAAGGAATTATATCGTTATAATTCACAGCTTAAAGGCTTGTAAATAACATGTGGATGAAGTATGATTGGGAACATGCGCACTTTACTCTTGCCGTGACGAACTATAACATTCTGCAGGCTACTACGCGATGAAGTGTGTTTGTCCGGTTGAAATTGCATGATGTGATTAGTAATTGCTGAGTGTGATTGATGTAATTGCTTTCAATATAACGAAATCAAATATAGTAGAACCTCGATATATCGAATTCCTTGATAAATCGAAGTTCTTCCATTCGCCTTGAACCTGCTATCACTCCCATGTGTACTTTTACCTCTATATATCGAAGGACTGGTCAGGAAAACGTTTATATTTCGAATTTTCATACTTCCTTGACTTGACACCGCACCTCTATATATCAAAGTTTTGATTCTAAAACCTCTATATATTGAAGTTGTTTTGATATAATCTATAATACTGTAATGTATTTAGACGAAACTCAGTTCGTTCTTTGAACGACAATCGTCCATGTTGCAATCTGTAATCCCCCACCATTGCTTACAGTTGTTATTGCATTCACCCCGCCCCCTAGTTATCACCCCTTGAGGTTCGATATATCGAGGTTCCACTGTACTTTTAAAGTACAGGAACTCGAAGAAACAAGATAAAGACTCAAACAGCAAATGACCATAAACTAATGGTTATGAGCCAAAGTAGTGCGAAACGAAATTAACAACAACAACAAAAAAGTGAGAGCCAGTCGGGGGACTGTGCATATAAGCTACCCCCAAGCTTCAGCAGCGAGCATCCTATATATATGATCAATATTCCGTTTGAAAAAATGCGGCGAGACCTCTTCAAGGACACCTCAATCGCCTTCCCAATCTCCCTAGTAGTTCCAAAGTTGAAATCCCCTGAAACTCATGATCCGCCCTGCAATCTGGATGAATGATACGGGTTTTAAATCGTCTTGCCAAGACCTTTCCAACGACACCTCAACCACCTTCCTAGCCCAAGTACTTCCAAAGATACAAATTGTGCCCCCCATTATCAATGGATCCGCTTGTGCAATCTAAATGGATACGGGTTTGAACTCGTCTTGTAAAGACCTTTCCAACGACACCTCAACCAGTTTCATAATCCTAGTAGTTACTGAGTTGAAAGTTGTAGAAACGGACGGACAGACGGACCAAGCGGGTACATAAGGCTTCACAACCTTTCTGTTGAAGCCTAAAAGAAAAGAAGGAAACATCAGAAGTGAGTTGTTAAGAAATTAGAATGTTACTAATGAAATAATGATGTCAATTTGATTAAATCAAGAAGTGAATATTATTTAAAGGATATGAAATATTATTAATTATTGAGTTGTCTTTAATGTGAAGTTAATTTCAAAACCAGTGAAACAAACAATGCATAATTAAATAGTTAAAAACGTAAATTAAAGTATTTTTTTATAATAAAGTAAATAGAAGATCATCACTATGTTCTTCCGACTGATTTTGTGTTTTTGTTTTCGAAATAAGGTTAAGGCAACAGCCATCTGTTATGCTCGTGTTCCGGTAAACTACATTAGAGATACAAAGAGCACGTAACACCGGGCACAAATATTAACCACATTATTTGATTGAAAATTAATCTAATGCAATTAACTGTTAAAAATGATAAACAGTATTTTACTTTTACAATTTTATTTACAAATGAGAGCTGTAGATGGCAATAAGATATCCTGTCTATTCGAATACTAAAGCAAACCTTGACATCAACATTTCGTATCTTCAGTTTCTCCTTTTGATCGAAAATAATGGTTTATACCATCTCTTTATTATTTCAGTTCAGTTTTATTTTTTTTGGAATGGCATAGCAAGTGAGAACAATTATAAATTATAAACAGAAAGATTTAATTTGAATCACAAATTGAACAAAATTTGTATCTCAGATAAAATGTCCATTTATCTTCAATCTACCGTACTTGATTCATAGAGAAAATGTATTTGAGATTACGTTCCTTCTAACAGCATTCCGTCAAGCGATTAAGCATGTCATGTGAGATCTTTCAATCATTACTCAAATTATCCGTTTATAAACATTCGCCTAAGGAACAAATTTGGCGCATTAATTTTGTGAGTGCAGTATGTTAGTCCCATAACAACCAAATAATTTTGATATTTACTTTCCTCGATAATTCGTTGTGAAATGGTTAGGTAAAGTTATAGAAACTGAGCAGCTGTAGCTGAAATGGTAGAGCATTGACTTGAAATTCAGGAGGCACTTTTTTGCTCAGTTTCTCGGGCTTTTAGGGTAATTACCTAAATGAAAAATCGGCCGAGTATCATCATAGCAAATACTTTTCCCTTTATTTTGATAGTTACACGTTTTATTGGCGTCAAGGACAAGAAAAAGGGTGAGGACGAGGAGGGGTAGACCATGAAAACAGACATAAACTACACTTCACACACAACAAAACAAAATAACAAGAGACTTGAGTATACGTTCCTATACTAACCCTTTCCTATAAAAACCCTTTCCAGGATAACCACTTATACTAGGTTATATTCAGTGTTGTGTAACTAAGTTTGACTATAATGACTGTTATTATGAATCTTATTTAGACGAACACAGCTTTTTATTTATTTATACTTTTATTTATGTATAATTATGAATGGTAATTGAATAAGAGGTAAAGCATCCATAGGAGACTCCAACCTGCAGGTGACACGACGGCTCCCCAGAGCACTCACCGCCCCCGCCAGACCTGGTTCACCGACATGGTGTTGGTTCTCCAACTCCAGTCTCGCTCACACACTACAGTTCAGACACACTTCCAGCAGCCAATTGCCAGTTTCCCGGCACAGGATATCCCACTGCTGCTGGGACACATTCATCTCACACTCGGTCATCACTTACACATTCCTTCTAAAGTCGAGTTCATGTATTTTAGCCGAGGTGTATTCAGTAATATTGTTTAGTATACTTAAGTAGTCGCCATTATGTAGCATTTCAAACATTGGTATTTACCGAATAGAGCGTCCTTCCTCAATGAGGGTCTTTTGTTCCTGCAAGGGACACCAGAGCACGGCGTACTCCGGAGTATCGATTTCTCCACACTGGCAATTCGGGTCAGTTACTAATCCGAATTGGAACAATTTATTCCTATAGGGCCCCATGGCCCGTAAGAAAATGCACAAGGCCACAGGTTGGTTTTGGATTCTTGTTTTCTAGTCTCATTTAAATATTCGGGATGAAGTTTTTAAGTCATTAGCATTTTGATGTTGCTTGCCATTCCTGCTGCCATTTTCGATAATCACTTCCTGCACTTCCGAGATCTCCTCTACATGTCTAACAAGGAGCCTTTCCACTTCAAGGTTCCTATTTTAGCAATATTTTGCTGCTTTCTTTATAGCATCTAAGCTGGTAGGAAGCGATGCCATAATAACTGTAATTGCCAGATAAGGAGTAGTTCTATAGGCTCCACTAAGTCTAATTAATATGTTCCTTTGGGCCCCATTGTAAGACTCAGCCAGTTTTTTTATTTGCCAACAATCTCTGTGCCCACACGCTTGCCGCATAGTTAGCTGTTCCATTGATTAAAGAGTTCTGATAAACTCTAATTTGCGCAATATTCAATTTGACGTTCCTCTGTGCAATCGAAATAAGCTTATGGCTGTTTTTTTACCTTTGTTCTTTGTGTTCTTATATGCTCATTAAAGTTAAGATTTTCATCAATTATAATTCCTAGGTATTTAAAGCTTTTAACTCTTTTAATTTTTTGTTCTCGTAGGTAGATCAAGGGGTCCCTTTTTAGTTTCTTTCCGAATAACATGTACTTTGTTTTAGTTGTTAATAGTTTAAGCTTATTGTTAGAGCACAATCATCCAGAGCACGCAGTATTTCCCCTGCCCGCTCTTCAATCTGATTTCTTGAATTACCCGATGTAACGATTACGACATCGTCCGCCAATCGAACCACACCACACATCTCCTCGCTCAGCTAATTCCTCAAGGCATGGTTGGATTGCTATATCCCACAGAAGCGGTCCCAAGACAGACCCCTGCGGGCATCCCTTTTCGGGTGTTATAAGAACGTTTTCACCCGTGCCTTCCACTACCACTTTCCTTTCACTAAAGTAATCTCGTATTATCTCCCATATCTCTTGTGGTGTACCTAAATCCTTCAAGTTACGGAGTACTGCCGATGGCCACATACTATCGAAGGCAACTTCAATATCCACAAACATAGAGAGCACGTACTTTTTTGCAGTATTCTCCTCTGTCACAACATCCAAAAGTCTGTGAATTGCATCTTCTGTAGATCTTTTAGGACGAAATCCATATTGCAATCTATCTGCCTCCGTTGTTGAATTCTAGTCTACAGTACTTTCTCGAATATCTTAGCGAAAGTTTTCAGCAGACTTATAGGTCTATAAGGACTCACGAGCTGGTGATCTCTATCATGTCCTTTACTAAAAACTACGACTTTTGCCCACTTCCAAGGTGTTGGAAATTTCTTTTGTTTTATACATAAATCATACAATCTCCTTAGATATGGAGTCAATTCTTCCTTCAAGTTTTTAACCGCCTCATTGGATATATTGTCCAATCCAGGAGCTTATTTGCTTTTTGGTTTCTTAATTATTGCATTAACTTCTTCATTCGTGACATCTGCTGATTTCTCTTCCACTACTGGTGGTATTTCGGCTATTCACCTGGTGTTACTGTTAATTGGAGAGTCTTCTTCTTGATTATCTTTTTGGAAGAATTTCTCACATAACGTTAGTATTGTCTCTCGCCATGTATTTGTTTCCTGCCCATTTACTTTTTGTACTGTTGACATCATTGGATAATTAACTTTATCCATGACCAACATACCGTGTATATGGAACTCCCCACTGGTCCTGGCACATATTCGCTTCTAGATATTTCTACCAAGTAATTTTCTTATACTTGAGGATTTCATCAGGATACTTTATTTGTAATTCACGGTATTTCATTAGTCTTCTACCCTTGTTACTGCATCTTGTGAACTCTGATAGCATTTCCTAGCCGCTCTAGTTTGTCTTCTTAGTCTGTCCAAGTAGTTGTTCCAGTAGGGAGTCCTGAGTTTTGATTGGTCATTCTTAACAGGTGTCGCCTGTCGGTGGGCCGTTTGGATTTGTTTCTGTATATTTGAAACCAATATATCCAAGTCTTCGTCTTTACTACTTTCAATTTGCGGAAGTTTTAATATTCTTTTTACTTTTTGCCAATCTGTTTTAAATAAGTTTAGTTTTGCTTGCTGATTATTTGATTGATTTAAATTTTGATACAATATTGAAGGTAATAATGTTATGGTCACTCGTTGATATCTTGTCATGTACTTTCCAACTTTGTAACCTCTCTTCCATACTAGTTGTCGTCAATGTCAAGTCGATAACGGACGAACCTCTGGGCCCCACAAATGTTGGTATTACAGCGGTGTTATGGATGGTTAGACCCAATTTTCCTACAAGATCTTCCAAGTATTCTCCTCTGGTATCTAATTATGGCTCCCCACCATTGGGGAGATTTAGCATTACTATCCATACACACTACCAGGTCAGGCAGAGGGCATCCTTCATTTCTTCTCTCAGCTTTTGAAGATGAATTTTAATATCCCTACTGTATTGAAAACATGCATTGATTAACCAAAATGAGGTATCACCATGTCTAATTTCGATACATGTTTGCAAATAATTACAGAACTGATGTATCTGTATAGCTTGAATATTATTGTTCAGTATTGCTATTGCTGTCCTAGATACGTTTCCACCCAGCGCCACCTTACAGGTTACTGGAACTGGTCGTAATTTCCCTCTAAAGAGTTAAGGCGATTATATTAATTTGATAATCTTCAGAGATTTTCCTAATTTCCTCTGTTGCCAATTTCAACAGATCAAAGTAGGTTCTGCCATGCGCCCCGACAAACTGCTTGTATACATTATCTAGTCTCCATGCAATTCCTCTTCTCTCAAAAACTTCAACAACCAGATTTAGCAGATCCCCCCCCCGGGGAATATCATGGGACCGGAGCACAACCGCATCTACCTCTTCCAACATAAAAAAAGTAATTGATTTATCTTTTTTTTATAATATTCGCTCACTATTTGGCGGAGTGCTGTAGTCAGAATTTGTGGGCCTCATGGATTGCAGGTCTATAAACGTTAATTGTTCTTTTTTAAATCTATCAGTCAGGAAATTATTACCAACTGTAGAATTTCCGTTTCCCTTCTTCTGTTCAGCTTCATTTGAAGCTGAGTTCTCAGTTACTTTTAGCCTATATTCACTAATAGTATCTATCTTCCCTCAAGATATGTACTCTGTTTTCTCATTGTTAGTGTTATTTTAGAACCACTTTCTCTTTTACAATTATAAATGGTAGGAACCATGATAGTAGGTGGTATTTCCCATCTACCCATTCCAATATCCGGCGATACTAAATGAAATTTATCTTGAATATCATGCTCTTCTAATTGTGCACTCAATTCCTTAATTATTAACATAATGTCCTCTACCACACTTTCCTTTCTGAAGCTCACATGGATAAATTTAACACCAAATTTATTAATGCAATTATATTTTAATTGTTTTCCCATCAGATTGTAGATCAACGTTACCCATACTCTCAATACTATTATTCTCATGTGTTTGAAGCACTGTTTCCGCTATTTCTCTTGGAAACGTAGCCAAAATAGGGTTTACAAATGTATTATTATCTTTTCTTCTTTTTCAAGATTAAAAGATGCAATCATCACCAGATCTTTTTTCCCTTCTTGTAAATTTCTCCTCTTGTTTAATCCAATTTAATATAGATTTCAATTGATTTTGAATTAAATCTTCCTTCGGAGTAGGTTTCTTCGATGGCGGCCCAGCCTTTCACTTTACCTTATATCCATTTTGTACTGTATTTGGTTTTCTCATTAAAAAATCTTCTAGTCATTTTTTGTCTCTCCTAATCCTAGAAGGAGATTTCCTCTTTCTCTTGCCAGTTTGGGTAGATTGATCCTTTCTATTCTCCATTGTCTATTCTAGAAATGTATCTTTTGAATGCCATTTGGTAGCTAACACATTCATCGGTATTTGGTTCCCGGTATGGACGCTTCCGTAGTTGGCACGGGACACAGATATGTTTGCTCTTATCTGGACATTCCTCGTTCTTATGATCTTTCTTTCCACAATAGTGACACCTTGTATTCTCATCCAAACAGTGATTATTGACGTGACCAAAATCCTGGCACCTATAGCAAAACGGTACTGCTATAAATTCCCTATCCTGATTTGATTCATAATTTATATACACTTTATTTTGTCAGATTCAAATATTTCCTAATTCCTGCAGAGACCTCAAGAACCAGGTTGGTTCTATTACGTCTCTTAGGCTCTACCCGAAATCTGGTGTTGACTTCCTTAGCTTCTCTGCTTAACTCCTCTGACAAGACTTGTTGTACCAATGTTTCCACTATCCCCCTATCTTTAAGATCTGCTTGTACATTATAAACTACCATAAGGGCTTCCTCTTCTTAGTTTCTTCTACCTTAAAGTTTGTCTTTACAATCTCGCTATTTTTAATTCTTTCATGTTCCTCCTTCGCATCTGTACTAATATTTAATCCCGTATTTGTCTTCTTGATTTGTGAGACTTTATATTTTAACTTCTTCGCGTTGATAACTGTGATGAACCTTTCTTCAACCTCCTTTCCGGTTTCACCTTCATTTGGTTTTATTACAATGATAGGTTTAGTCTTTGCCTTTGCTTGCGCAATTTCCTTTTCCGTCATAGTTGATCTTACTATGCCTACCAAGGTCCTTATAACCTCTTCCTGATCAGTTGCCATTGTTATTGGTCTTTCCTTTAGACTGTTCGTAATATCCGCATTTTTCTCCTTTATGCAAGTTTCTCCATACGAAGCTTTGCAAGCTGTTTCTCTGCTTCAATCTTTAAATCCATAACATTCTGCATCAAATCTTTATTCTCTTTAGTGAATTCAGTTTTCTGCAATATCTCCTTAACTTCTTCTTGTGTCTCCTTTAATCTTATTCCCAGTTGGTTCCTATCTTCTACTATCATACTGCTTTTTATGTCAGACTGATCCATTTGGGTTGACAATCTGGTTACATCTTTCATATGCAGGATTTTAAGATAGTAATTTCATTTCTAAGTTTTCATTTACTTTTTCCAGTTCTTTTCTGTCTTTTGCTAGGAATTCATTCTCTCCTTCAAGCCTTGCGATTTCTTGTAGTTGCTATTTGTTTGGCTCCAGAGCATCTATAGGTTTTCTACCCATCCTTAACAAGCGATTTTCCTCTATTTGCTCTTGAATCTGTTTCCTAAGTTCATATATACCTCCTTGCAGTTTAGAGACCATTATAGCCCAGCTAACAAGAAGATTTTCCAAGAATTTAATCTTGTTTTCACCTATTTTCGACACTTCAAAGTGATTATTCAGAAATTTTACATCCTCATCATATTTGTTCTTTGGATTTTCTATTGGGTGGTTCTTATCAAATATTTGCGTAACCAGCATCATCCTAAACTGCGACATTTGCCCTTCCTGAGATCTCCCTGCGGTTGCATCATCCGACACGACGCGTTCACTTCTTCTTTCTCTTCAGTTTTTTCATCATTCATGGTCTTCTTATTAGATTGCTTCGCTTCTCCTTCATTGCTACCATCACTGCGAACTCTCTTCTTCTTTCTCCTTGTTTCTTTCAACTTGGAAGTATCTTCATCACTTTCGCTACCAGAGCTACATTTCTTGCTCGAAAGCGAGTCTTCAAGCGACACTGAATCGCGGCGGCTCATGGTGATAGTTTACGAGTGATCTCGCGAACACGAATCACATATCAATCATGTTCCAACTATTTGTTACTTTTTTCATTCACTCCTTGACTCGTATGCAACCGCCACCCTCTGGACGTGAAACTAAGATTTTAATTTCTCCCACCTTCTTCACTCTCTTTTAATTTTACAATATTTTAGTAATTTAAGTTTCATTTTCGCTAATACCCCCTTAAAGAATCATCCTAGCCGATATCTTATTAGCTTCACACTCACACTCAGCCGTTTTTCCGGAAATCTCAAAATATTTCAGGATGCTCAAGGTTTCTCCCAATTTTTACGGCTAGTTGTTATACAACCAAAATGTTCATAAGGTATAGCGAGTTGCATCAGTCACAAGAAAAAGGTCTGCATCTTTATTCATTGATATGTTGATATATAGTCCAAAGTTCAACCTCTTCCTGCCTGTTCGATCAATAGCCGAAAAAATTTTACGTTTCTTTTTTTACCTTTGGATTTCAAGTATTAAAAATGCATTTGCACTAATACATGCAAGTCACTTATATTGATTTTTATAAATAACTTCTTCAATAATTAATGTGTTTCAAAAGTAAATGCAGTATGTAAAAGTACTTACTTTTATCTTTATAACAACGTATTACACTTCACTAATTCTTAGTTTTTCCCACTCTGCCGGCTTCCAGGAAGAGCTCGAAAAAGAACACACCTTTCTTCCACAATGTCACAACTCAAGTCCAAAATGTATTTGAGATTACGTTCCTCTTAACAGCATTCTGTTAAGCGATTAATCTCATCCAGTGAAACCTTTCGTAATACCAATCATTACTCAAACTGTCCGTTTATAAACATCTCGCCTGAGGGACAAATTTTGGTGCGTTAATTTTGTGAGTGTAGTGTGCTAATCCCATAGCAACTAATTAAAAAAATTAATAGTTACTTTCCTCGATAATTCGTTGCGAGATGTTTTCAAGAAATAAAATTGCGTGTTTCTATAACACTTAACAAAGTTACAGAAACTGAGCAGCCGTAGCTCAAATGGTAGAATATTAGCTTAAAATTCAGGAGGCACTAAGTTCGATCCTAACAGAGCTGAAACAGGACTACTGTTGGTGACCTGGTTACTCGGGCTGACCCGGACATAGGTGACCCAGCGACCCAATGATCTTGTTCGAATCTTGACCCAATTGACCTGGAGACCTAGTCTTATTCCTGTGGTTTGAGTTTCCTTGAGAAGTGACCTTATGAACGGGAACTTCATATTTGAGAGTTTTAAAATATTTTAATGCTCTTATCCTATTTAATACTTAAGACACAAAATTCCTCCAGAATAGTTTTTCTTATTCGCACCAGACTAGGATCCAACTACCCACCGACCCTCTTCAAAACTTGATCCGTTTCAAATCGGGATGCGGAACAAAACATTATAATTTCTTTATTAATAAGTGATCTCTCAGTTACATTCAAGAACAAACATAGTTTAAATTACAAGTTGGAAACACTGCTTAGTGAGTGACAGCTTCATTGCATCAATTTGACAATGATGCCTCCTGACATTTACTCGTATACGTGTGTGAGTCCACAAGGATCGGCTGTTTCGTTTCCAAAGCAATGGAGATAGACACTAATTGAGGCCAATGGCATATTGTATAACATCAAGATAAAAGGGAGGGGAGGAGAGATAATGGGAATATATATGTACACACCAATATCCACACATATGTATTTATTTACATACGCACCAAATACACACACAGACATTTATATACTGCATTACACACACATGTTATCAGGTATTTATCCTCTAATATTTGCATACTGATATAATGTTGTCCGTTGTCGGTATATAGATTCAGAAAATAAAAGAATAAAATCAAATCCATTTTTTGTTTAAGTTCCCAACCAGCTAAACCGAACACACACGGAGCAGACAGAGATAGAAATTACTTCAGCATTTTGACTCGGTTAGTCGTAATAAAGAGAATAGCAAGCGTAACCTGCTGGTCTGGTTTGATAGTAATGGGATTATTCAATTTGGTGTATGAACAAAAAAGGTTTTGTTTCCAATGATCCGTTTCATCTGCCAGTACGCACACACGCACAGACGCACACGCAAACAGCGACTGTACCTCTGTACTAGCCACAAGTGACCTGTGGATATGCTTTGAACTTTTCCGATATAGCCTGTGGAGATTATACCTGATAAATATTTACACAGCCGGATTTCTTTTCTTTTTCTTTTTGCTCTGTCATGATAATATGAAGTTAGCTCCGAGCTGATCGCAATAATGGCTGTCTTTTGGTAAATTAAGCCTCTATTTTCTATTCTAGAGATCTCTTTTCCTTTTATATATTCACTGTAGCAACTCTTAACTAAATTTCTATATATTGAAAATTATTCTACAGTAGTTTGTTCTTCTGTTCTATTATTGTATTGTCATATTGTCTATAATATATACAGGATGTTCCGAAATGATGCATTACATTTGGAACAAGTCTCTTACTTAATTAATACACACCAAATGAAAGAGAATCGTAGAGTGTTTGAAGGTTATCCCTACAGGTCTTTATTCACGTTCATGCTCTCCTGGTAGTACGTCTGTGATAAAATGGCGCCCGACGGCACTGCAGAAAGCGAAAGCGACTTGATGCTTTACAGATGGCCTTCTAGATCACCTGGCCCAACGCCGGGTGGAGTGTTTCCTCTAGGAATGCATTATACATCGGAATACATTTTTGTGCAACCGTTACCTATAACTCTGGAGGATAAACTCAAAATCATCATCCCACGAGAGACAGGATTGTCATGGTAAATCTAAAGCTTGAATCAAGCTTGAATCATACTTAGTGGTTGGTACCTGATAAGTTTGCGGCAAGCTTACCATATCATGCTTATTATAACAAGCACGAAAGAGGCCTGCCATGATACTAACGGCCAAATATAGGGTAGACCGGGGCTATTTGAGTCAAGGGGCTATGTGGGTCAAAAGTAAGAAAAAACTGCGCATTTAATATGCGCACCAGTACGCTGAAACTCCTTTCAGTTGTGAGTTCGTTGCCAAAGGGAAGGGTGTGTATGTTGATCTGCTGCTTTCTTATCAGTTGCTGTGAATTTGCGACTATTCTGAGCAAGGTGAGTTGTAATACTTCATATTTTGCTCTGATATAAAATAGTGGCTGTATGATATAAGGTGCTGAACCTGCGTAAATGCATATATTTGTAAAATTATTACCGTACGCGTAAAACAGAACGTCTGCATGTTATAAACGCCGTTTTTGTTGCTCTCCTCTGTCTCATGTGAAAGTAGTACGTTCCTACGTAAGCAAGTGCACAACGGGGTTATTTGAGTCAATGGGGGCTATTTGAGTCAGGTGTAAACTTATGTGAATGTATTTAATTTATGAACTTAAATTTTGTATTTATGGTTTAGCCTACAAGATGCATGAGTAAAACAAGACATTTCATTTTCTTTTTAGATGGTTCGGACATACAAATCAAAACATAAATACAACAAGTGAAATAATGAAGACATAGAGAAGGCCATCCAAAGTGTAACAAAAGGTGATTTGAGTATATGTAGAGCTTCGCAGCTCTCCAACGGAAATTTGAAACTTTGCGAAAGAAAGTGCTGGTCGAAAGGTTGAGACTAACCTTGGGTGACAATGATGAAACAGTTCAAAGTGCAAAACCGAAAGCCATAGGACACCCCACAGTACTGACAGAAGCACAAGAGGAAGAGTTCGTGTTGCGAATTATGACTCTCGCGGGAAAAGGACTAGCCTGCACCCCTGAAACGATTCGTAAAGCTGTTCATCGATATGTAATAATAAATCAAATTCCGCATCCTTGGAGAAACAAAGGATTAGCTAGTGAAGATTGGTTTTCAAGTTTCTTGAAAAGACATCCGAACTTATCATTACGAAAACGTGAGGGACTTTCAAGATCTCGTGCTGAGGGCATTAATAAGGAAGCAGTGAGTGATGTTTTCAACTGTTGAAATCTGCTACTTCGAAGATTAGTGTCAACATAAAACCACAGCGTACATACAACGTGAATGAAACAGGATTTCCTCTTAACAACAACTCAAGCAAGGTCATTGCCAAGAAGGGGAAAAAGAGGTGGTTGCTCTCACTAGCGTCGAAAGAGGCGAGAATGTCATTGTGATAGTCTGCAACGCAGTTGGACAATACATCCCACCATTAGTTATTTTTAAAGGTCAGCGTATGAGAGAAGAACTCGTCAACAACCTACCACCGGCGTGTCATGTTTCCTTATCAGATAGTGGTTGCGTTAATGAAGAGCTGTTTGTTCGCTGGTTCGAGTTTTTTCTAACAAACCGGGTTGAGGGGAAATGTTTATCAATGTTATGTTTTTCACAAACTACGGTATATAGAAAAGGGCATAAATTAAGAAACGTGTTCAAATCTCGCTTGAGGATTCTAATTTTGTTCTTTTCCTGAAACCTGCAAAGCAGCTGTTTTTTATGATCCTAATTACAGGAAATTTCCTGGCAGTTATAGTTTCCGAATCTGACATTGAAGAATAAAAAAAAATCTTCGAGATAATCTTTTATACATAACCCGAAATATATGTGACACAAAGTTGTCATATTTAGTACCGGGTTATCCCATAAGTTATGTCGTATGTTTGATGACTGCTGTTGTAACTCCATCTGACGAGCGAATAGTGAAGTAGACGGCACGTGCCATAGCTGAGTCATATAGATCACTTGATTATGCAGCAGTGTGTAGAAGGAGAACGGTCTACTCCACATTTTATAAGTGTGGCTTGTGTTTGATCATGCCAGTGTCGGACGACCACATACTGCATGTCATACTGTATGAATTTCACCAGGGACATCTAGTCAGCGCAGCGGCACATCAATGCCAGTATATGGTCAGGGTGCTGTGGATGTGCGAAAGTACCAGAGGTGGTCCCAGAGGTTTCGGTCTGGGGACACCAGCCTCACCGATAAGCCACGAGAATGGAGACCTGTACAGATGGACAATGATGCTCTGCGAGGAGCGGTGGAGGCAAATGCAATGAAAAATGTTGAAGAACTGGCCAGCGAACCCCATTTTCATTTGTTACAGATTTTCTACTTGCTTGTTTTTTCTAGTCATGCATAAAATGCTATTCTTTTCGTTACTCAAGATAAAAGAAAATTGTAATCGCTTGAAAAGGGTTGTTTGTTGCTCAATTGATCGTAACTCTTGTCTTACGTTCACCTTTGCGTTGTGGATAGGCTTGTATGTGCGAGTGGTTGCTGAGACTTGTCCTCATTTTGATTGTGAATTAAGTTTACGCATACATTTTTCGTGTTCTCGTATCTCATCGTTCCTGTGGAGTGGAAATGGAGGTCACCCTTTATTACGAATTGAATTACTACGTGGTATTATATTAATCATCGGTTCCTCTTTCATATTATTGAGTGGTTTGTCTTTTGGATACTATATCTTGGACCGGTTCATTGATGGTATAAGTCGCCATTGGGTGTTGGATGGGTTCTGTTTGGTTATACATTCTTGATGGCCAAATTGGTTCTAGTTTGAGATTGAGTTTGGGTTTTCTCGTAGTATGTAATGAGGGGATATCCATGCCATGAAGCAGCAACTATGGGATCCTGTTTTGGTATGTGAATATATGATTTACATTTAGTTTTTATTGTTATATTATTTGCTGAAAATCCATTATTTATACTTGTTCTGCTCTTGATTTTGTTATAATAAATGTTATTTGTTTCAATTAAATTCAGTTGGGTTTGGTATTAACCTGCATAAATACTTTACAGTATCAGTGAGTTATAGGTTTTAAGTCGTATACTTTGGAACACCCGGGCTAAGCAACTTCACTGGTCGGAACTCCATTTCAAAACGAACTCCATTTCTTTCATTTTGCCTGATATTATTCACCTAAAATGTCAGCTGGATTCTGAAATGTCGTTCCGAAAACAGAAGTGGTTTAGAGACTGCTAGACACAGACGTTCTCGGGTCAAGATCGTACTGGGAGATGGGACAGGGTTGCTGTCTTCCTTTACCCAGATTTTCATTGTTGTACTTGTCATTAATGCGAGGTTCGCAGCTATGTCCTTATTGATCACGCTGAAGTTTGCTTAAATTAATTTGTTTATTGCTTTTCCTTTTTTTTTTAAGAAAAAGTTGTTTTGGGGAAGGTGAAACTTTGTGCGATGCATGGTGCGTTTTAGGTTAAGTTTCTTCATTACACCCATTTGACCATTCGTTGACATCTGCAGGACCTTATGTATGTGTCGAAACTTGGAAAATAGGTCCCATGCGATGACGTCTCGACAGAAGCATCGAGGAATGCGACTTGGAGAAACCCCCTCACTCGGCATTTTTACCAGATCTTGCACCAACAGACCACTGTATTTTTCTTAGCCTGCAAAACCACCTTGCTGGGAAAACACTACAAAAATGACGATGACGTGCGACGAACAGTTTGCCTCTAAAACCGGTGGCTTCTTTTAGCAGGAGATTCAACAACTGGTTGATAGGTGGCAGAGTGTTGTGGAGTCCGATGGATATTATTTCCCTGACTAACGGAAGTGTTTCAAGTAAGTTATCGTTCTTTTTTCCTCATGGTGCAAAAGTACGACATTACTTATGGGATAAGCTGATACAAGATCCAAGGTTTCTTTGTACAAAATACGACAGTTTTGTGTAACATATATTTCGGGTTGTATATAAAAGATTACCTTGAATGTTTTTTTATAAGTTAATGTAACTTGCATTCCATGGCTTCTGGAAGTTGACATAGAGAAGTAAGAAAGAAATTCTACCATAATTTTGATAACAGACTTTAAAATAGACACAGTATAAATAAGTTTACAGTATAAAAATCTTAGAGCTGACCTGATAACAACATTCTGGAATGCATTGCATGTTGGTACGGGTACCGGGAGTTAAGGTAAAGAAAGTAATGAAAGTCCAAGTGGAAAATGTCAAATTTCACACAAGTGCAGATTGTATAAAATTACCTCGTGCGAAGATTGTAGTGTGGACAGTTGGAAATAAACGAGTAAATAGTAGTCTTTGAACTCCCCAATCTGAAGTCAGTTTCTTTTTTACGTTTTCTTTCAGCCGTTAGCGTACGTTGCATTACATTACGTTAGATTAGGAAAGGTTGGAAGCCTTATCAGATTGAAAACTGGCTGTTAAATCATCCTTTGTTTTGTTTCTCAGCTCTTAACTTATATTTTATTCTAAAAGAAATGCCCGAAGTGCCTCCTTTTTGGGACAAAAAATGTATTTTACAGGATCTAGTTCGCCATAACATAAATAAGATTCTATACAGACACGTCTCAGAAGTTTTGTTGCGCGTTCATAGATGGCGAAATGTATCATTTTGTATTAGAGTTTCTCAGATTTCAAGATTGCATTCCTCTTCTTCAGTTCCTAGATTTCGTAGATTCCTTTTTGATTTTGATTTGTTATCTAGTACTTGTTTCACCATTATGCTTTCATATTGATCATTATTGAAATAATTTATCGAACTACCCTCAAAAATGTTTGAGACATCCTCCCTTATCAATAGTAGCTGTGAAAATATAATCATGGTTCGCTATGGTGTAATAGTACACAGGTTTGTTGAGTCCCTAACTTTATGTTTAATGAACTATGTTGAAGCATGCATAAGTTACATCCGATCATAAATTTAAATGTCCATTAGCTGATCTATCTGATTAGGGTAGTACCGAATAGACAAAATGTACAAGGGGGATGGAAATATGTTGCTTTGGGTATGAGAAATTAACAATAGATTATTATTACAAAAACAAAAGAGGTGTGCATATACATGGACAATATTTAAATTATCTACATATACATAAAATCCCTAATTTCTGTATCTTTCTGTCCATCCGGGAGCTTTTAAGATACTTCCCGTTGGACTAGGATGCTGAAACTTGGCATGAAGGTTCTTGAAAAAAATCTAAAATTTACAAATATCCCATTACGTACTCCCAAAACACCTCAATTCACTGTTAATAATATTCTACATTTTAAAAAATTGTTACCAATTAAATTCGAGCAATGATGTGAATTAAATAAATACTTTAGAATTTTAAATTGAACTTTGGATTGTTGCAAACCATAAATATATTGTATGTAGATGATTAAAAGCATAATAATTGTAGTAGAAGTAATTGTCAAAGTACTATTACTAGTAGTAGCAGTAATAGTTATAATAATAATAGTTGTGGTAATTTGTGTTGTAGATTTTGCAGTAGAATTTTAATAGTAACAGTAGTAGAAATATTATTATTAGTAGCAGCATTAGTTCTTGCTCTTAAAGATTTAATAATAGTATTAGTTATAAAGGTATTTGTCATTGTTTTTGTTCTAGTAGTAGTAATATAAGTAGTAGTAATAGCTATAATTGTACTAAAAGTCGCTGTTGTATTAGTAGTATTGTATTATTAGTAGTAGTAGGAGTAGTAATTTTATTACAAGTATTTATTGTAGTAGTCGTCGTAATTGTTGTTGTTGTTGTTGAAATACAATTATTATTGTTATTAGTAGTAGTAATAGTACATGTTGACGCCTTTAAAGTTACATAATACTTAGAAACAATTGAAAAATAACTAATTTATTCACATCTGCATATATATATATATATATATATATATATATATATATATATATATATA